>VFXL01000058.1:43633-60000 GCA_009761765.1 Phenacoccus solenopsis | reverse complement strand
GTTTTGTAGAAATTAACGTATATGCGTTGCGACAAACAGGTCGATAAACTGTGGCAATTCGTGATGCAGCGGTGACACGCCAAGAATATCCATGTGCCATGAATTCGTCGAGTACAAGTGTATTCGTGGAAGATTAGCGATATCTGGAATCACGCGTTGAATATTTAAAATTTTCATTCTTTAGGATGATTCGAAAACTCGAGAAATGTGTGTGTTTTTTTCCACTCCGAAAAGTCGAAGCTTGAGATTTTTCATCGTCAATTGGTTCGATTCTGCCTCGCTAAGCCAAAAAAATGTTACAAGTGAAGTTGTTTTCAGGGTACAGAGGTTTGTGGATAATGGTAGGAAGCTTGGAGAGGCCTCTCCTCCGAAGTCGCAAATTAGCTTTCTTCCCCTCCCCCTAAATTTCCCTCCAGGTTATCCAATGTAATTCGTTTCAATCTCTAATCCACTTGAAATTTTGAAAGTGTATATTTCTTATAGCTTTTTCCATTCTCATCTAAGATGAAACCTGTAGGTATTAAAATTTTAATAATCATCCCTGCTTACTCATATGCGAAAAAAGTATAACGAGATCCGATGGCTACCCACTGTTGTCAAGTGCGACAGTTAATTCATCAACGACCAGCGTAAAAATTTGCAACTCCAACTACATAATTTCTTTCAGGTGAATCAAGCCTTAAACGTTCCTAATGGTTATGAAAAAAAGATTCTTAAATTTATTAATACCTGAAAATAATTTTTTTTTTTCAAAATGATAAAATGTAGAAATTGTCGATTTCCACATTAATTTAGAATTGAAATTAAGAGTTCTTCCTGAAAAATTCTTTCAATGGTTTGGGCTTAATACCTCCCCTCCCCCCTCCCGCATCCGAAGAAATGACTGGTATGTCCGCCTATGGGTTAAGAATACGAAAGTTAAAGGGAAAAGTAGTTCCCCTTCTCTTTCATTAGTGTGAAAAAAATGAGCCCCCCAAGGTTATAGAAGCAGTGTCAAAATAAGATGCTAATTTTCCAAATTTTGTCAAGTGTCAAAAAAAAAAAAATAATTCTTGGACAGTTTGAATTTTTGCATCTCGAACTTTCAACATGTTTCTGAAAGAACTTAATTGTGTGTAGTTGATAAAATAAATCATAAATGATTGATTTACAAATCATGCTCGTAGTACGGTCTTGATTTGAGTTTTTTGAGACTCTGTAGATTAAACATTCTCGATTTTTACATGTCATTACCTGAAATTTATTTTAAAGTGTTATTAGTATTTTTTATCGGGAAATATCTGAGGTAAAAATTAGGCCTATTTTCTCTCCATGGTCATAAAGAGCCAGAACGAAGCCCATACTGTGCGTATTATCTGTGAATTTAATTATACTTGGAGAAATACCCGTATTATTTAGGAGTGAATGACCCTTTTGGCCCCTTCCTTCGCCCAACACTTACCTTCAGGTATATAGTTGAAGTTTTTCTACGTAAAGAGCAAATATGGGGCTTCGTAAAAACTGAAATAAATGCTTGTAATTTTCTGTTCAGTTTAATCTCGATCCTTCGTTTTAGGTATGTGAATTTTTTTTTTCTCGAAATTGAAAATTTTTATTGGGTGGGGAAGAAGACTATTTAAATGTGATGAATATGAGAAGAAAGTTTCATTTCTGCCTCTTCCTGCCTTCACTCCTTCTTTCGAGCAATTTGTTGAGATTAACACCCATGAAGTCATGAGGGATACTTCTCTCCATTTGTAAATTTTAAATAATTCTGTTGTGAAAATATTGATATACGTCTTTTTGTTATGTTATCCCCTGAATTACTCTTTTTTGCTTAATACTACGACTAAGTCGACTTGGAACATTTGGATACGCGTGTTAGCTAGTTTTTAAGAACGTCTTGAAAAACGTATTTTTGGCGTAGCGTGGCAGTATATTTATTTAATGTTACTTCTAAATGATTGGATTTCCAGGCTGACGAGTGGTACGATGAATATTTGCCAACGAAGAATATCGCCACTCGACTTGTCCTCCTCTGCTTTGGTCTCGTAATTTATATATTGGATTTTATTAGTTACTTAATTTGAATGTAAATCATTTAGATAATTTCAATTTGATTTGAAAGAATTTTCTGTTATTTGGATTTCGATATATTACATGACGTATCTAATGTTAATTGAGGAAGAAAAATTGCATCGAACGGATTTCAGGACAATAGAATTTATTTTAACGTATTTAAAAGGAATGAAAGATGTGACGTATCTCATTCTTCGTATATCTTGTAGAACTTGAGAGTTCTTCATTTTTTTTATTTCTATTAAAGAAGAAAAAAAATACATGTATATAAATATTTATTCATCTTTATTAGTCTGCTACTGTTATTAATAGCTTGTATGATTTTTCTAAAATAATGAATAATTTTTAATTTGAAAATTAAATTAATTCATTACTTTCATCGATCTCAGTTTCAAAATGAAAGCTTTTTCAAAGTTGATTGATCTCGAAGTATCGTTGATATTCTTAACGTGTATCACTCGGCATCTCCGAATTGTAGTAATTGAATGAAAATGAAAAAAAAAAAAGACTAGTCGTTTTAAGCGTAAGCTGTAATATTATAATTAGCTCGATAGATTAGGGTTTCATATTTACGCTGATAGGTTTGTGCGATATGAAATTAAACATGTAGATTCAATTACGCTGTAGCGAGGCGATCGTAGGCGTATTTGTTCGATCGTATTATTAATTTCGTTCGCTTTGAATTGTGTTCTTGCAGCTTATAGTGATGTACCTACAGATTCTAACGCTTCAAGATAACAAACGTTTGATGCAAAAAGCGTGGTAAGTGAGATGGCGTTCTGAAAAGTGATGATAGATAATGTACGCATAGATGAATTAATGAGAGTTTTATTTTGCGGCAGGAATTACATGAACGATTCGTTGAGAACGGAAGTGTTTTTGCGATACTCTCCGGAAACGGTGGCGTGCGCTTGTATTTATTTGAGCGCCCGAATATTGAAGATTCCTTTACCGAAGAGTCCATCTTGGTTTGTGATATTCGATGTCAAAGAAGAAGATATAATAGATGTATGCAAACGGATAGTGAATTTATATACTCGTGATAAGGTACGTACTGCGTATTTTTGAAACTTTTTTTTTTCTTTTTTTTGGGGTAAGAAAATTTTTTATGTTTTTTTTTTATCGCAGATTGATCCGGATAGTTTAGAAGCCAAAGTTAAATTACTCAGAGATAAATATAAAGAAGAGAAAGAAAAGCGGGAAAAAATTCGCAACAATAATACCGTCGTATTGTCCGGTAATAACACTCCAAATAGTAGTTCTTCCGTTGTTAACCAAAAATCACCTTCGCCTCCACCCCCTGCTAAGTGAGTACATTAATTTTTTTTTTCGTTGACAGCTCTTCGTTGTGTTTGTTTTGTTCGAAAGTAGAATACTCATTTGTATTGTTATTATTTCCTAGAACTACCACTAATCACGTAAAGAGAAGGAGCAGGTCGAGAGGTAGAAGTGAGTCACCTTCTAAGAAAAAAGCGAAAAAATATAGGTAAGGAATTGTTGGAATATCTGAATGCTTTGTTTGTTATAATTCTTCGCGTTGTTGTTTTTTTTTTTGTTTTTTTTCCCCCATTTTTTTCTTTCTATTTTTTTCTATATGAAATTTATGTTGTCTAAATGTGTGTGTATTAATGTTTGAAAACTAGTAATTGTCCTAAATATCGCAATCAGATAAAAAAAAAATAAAAAAAAAACAGTTTGAGAAGAAGGAAAAGCTCCCGACCCCTTGTTTAGGATTTTTGGTATTAAGATAGATAAATTTTCATAGTCAGAAAAAAAAATACACCAATGTTGAATAAGTGGAGAGAATAATGAGGAACGAAAGTAACTATAATGCAAATACAAAATGATGAAATTCAACGCAATAAGTAATTTCTCCGATAGTTCACTAATCGCTAATTGGTCGTCTTTTTTTTTTTTGTTTGGAAAAAAATTAATTATAGAAATTTTTCTTAAAAACTTGGAAAATAAATCGAATTTGAATGTTTAAAATGAAGAATGAAATGTGGTGAGCAAATTTATTTTTACTTGAAGAGTGATTTGAATTATTTCAAATTGGAAGAGAAATGAGGGTGGGGGTAATCGTTCAAATTTGGACTGAAACAAGCAACTTACGAATAAGTGGGGGGAAAAAACCAGATGTAATACCACGTTGGTGAAAATTGAAATGTATTCCATTTGTTTGTAGTTCTCAAAAATTTTGTTGCATCAATTCTAGCTTCGCTTTATTCATTTCTCGAGTCGATTATTTGGTTGCATTCGTGGCAACAATGTGTAATAAAATGTCGAATGTTTCGAATGTACTTGAAACGATAGGATCACTGATCGCTTAACCATCTCGATTTTATCGGCTGAAATATCGCCTCGAGATCCATTACACAAGCGATATAGATTAAAGTTTTATTTCATAGCGGTAACTAGCAATACTGAAAAGCATGTCGATGAAGTCGACGTTATTAGTAAAGTGAAGGTTTGCCATTACAGATCGAAAAGAGTTCGCGATTACAGAATAAACAGTTCTGATTCAGAGGAAGAGAGTGGAGCACGATCTCGTTCAACTAGTTATAGTTATTGGAAAAAATTCTATAGTTTCGCCTAAAATGATATTGATAGGAGGTGAGTGGGCGTAATTTATAAATTAACGAAATTTAAATTTTCGCGATATTTTTTTCTAGATTTTATTTTTTCGTTTTTTCGCAAAATCTCGTTCATTTTTTGTGCGGAGGGTTTTTGTACTATCGTGTAAAAATTATTACTGGTTTTTGTCGAATATTTTGAACTTATCGGGTGATATTTTAAGGCGTCGTCCATCCCTCTTCCTCTTCGTAGGTCGGTGTCTTTGAAATTTTTTTCCTTTTCTTTTTTTTCTTTTTTTTTTTTTTGAAAAATGCTTTGTAAATTTGATTGAATTCGTTAACTGAGGAATCACTGTATTATTTGACCTTTTGTTTGCCAGAAAAGATTGAATAATTGAAGGCATGACTTTAATATGTATGTTATTTTTATGTGTGTATATATTTTTTTTACTGATTTTTATTGTTATTATTTTATTGACGGGTAATACCGATTGTAAAAGTTACGTATCCTAATACCAAACTAATTTTTTCAGCAGGAAATACGACAGCCCTAGCGAAAAGAAACGTGATATCAGTCCATCGAGTAGAAAGTACTCGAGTAGTCCGCTGAGTAGAAAGTACGCCAGCAGTCCATCTAGCAAAAAGTACGTTTCCAGTCCGGCTAGTAAGAAATACGAAAAGTACGCCAGTAGCCCGACAAGTAAGAAATATGCTAACAGTCCGTCGAGTAAGAAATACGCCAGTAGTCCAACCAGTAAGAAATACGTTAGTCCGACGAGCAAAAAATACGCGACTAGCCCGTCGAGTAAGAAATACGCGAGCAGCCCGTCGAGCAAAAAATACGCGAGCAGCCCGTCGAGCAGAAAGTACGCTAGCAGCCCGTCGAGTAAAAAGTACCAAAATAGTCCAGTTAGCAAGAAATACGGGACTAGTCCCGTAAGTAAGAAATACGCGAGTAGTCGCGATGTCAGTCCCATTCCCAGCAAGAAGTACGATCTTAGTCCTATCTATAGCAAGAAGTACTACAGTAGCAGTCCGGTGTCCAAGCTGTCATCCTATTATAAGGAAAAGGATTATAGGGTGAAAAATCACACGTACAAGAAAAAACGTAAAGATTGACATTACATTTGGTAATGGCCGAGTCAATTGTTTTTATTATTATTTTCATTTTTTCGAAAACGAAGCTATTATTCATTACGTTGTGTTTACCTTTCGAGCCTCTGAAATGTAATTTTGGCTCGTAGTTATTTTCTGTGCAAATATTGATACGTCGAGGGCGTTTTTTGCGAGATAGTAGAAAACGTATTATCATTGCGTTGTAATATTGGAAACTTGTAAGAATACGTTGAAACTTAAAACGTTTTCGATGTTTCTGAATTATTCGATTTATCGATATTGCCTTTCTTTTTTTCTTTTTTTTTTAGTAAACGTCAGAAAATTTTTGTTTTGATTTTTTTTTGTGGGAAAGAGTAAACACTTCGATAATATTTAGATTGCTTTATGTAATCACTTACTTAAGATATTGATCTCTTCAACTTGATGAATATACGTATATTATTATTTTTCACATAGCGGTTATTTTTTGGGATGTATACAATAATTTTTCAATCGATCGATACTTTTTTATAGTATTTAAAATCGTGCAAAATAACCGACAGTGTAGAAATCGATGTTTAGTATACGCGCGTTGAGTTGAATTTTTTTTTCTTTCATATGTGTGTAAATTAACATAACGAAGGACTGTTTTTAATTTGTTTACATCATATACCATTTTATAAAACTTATTGATGTATGTATGCATTGCGATGTGTGTACGTGTACGAATAATTGTAAATAAATTTTTTAGTAAATTATTTTGAGCGTTATTTTTGGCCTACCGAGTTGGTAGGCTTTGATTTTAAATATAGGAATTTTTTTTGATCTTGTAGAAATTTTGCATCGAAGTTGATACGTTCTACAAAATGTTCATTGTGATGAAATTTGAAAATTATAGTAATTTCAACAGCTGTAAAATGTGATAAATATAGAGAGGTTTGGAGCATTTATGCGCTTATCGTGGTTCATTCAGGAAAACTTGCAAAACTAGTGCGGATATAATTTTGGAGCGCATTTAGTATCGTATTGAAACGTTATTCGTTTGAATTATCGAGGCTTCACTAAAAAAAAGCCAGAAGAAAGTCGTGTTTCGAACTGCCTGAGAACGTGATACACTGCGCAAGTTATTATTTTGATAAGGTAAAAATGCGTATGAATCATTTTGAATTTTGATAAATAAAAATGAATATTGCATCTTTAGAATTATTATAAATTATAAATCATTAATTGATTTTCAATTTGGGATGTGGTTTCAAACTGCTACATATATACACCCTTCAATGTCACGAAATAATTTCTTAATATCATAAAAAAAAATCGGAAGAGAACAAAAAAGTTTTTTAAATGCAAAACTAAAACAATGAATGTCTAAAAAATTGATTAAAAAATACATATATTAAAAAAATCTATATTACAAAACAACATAATAAAATAGAAAAATTATTATAAATAAAAGAAGTCCAAAAATTAGAAAACAAAAAATTGGGGAAGTCTAAAAGGTGAACAATAATTATTGTTAAAAATGAAAAAATTCCGAGGACAAAAAATCTAACAATGCAAGATATTATGAAAAAAAGAAAAAATTATGAGATGAAATCAATGTACAAAAAAAATAGAGTTATGTTAAAAAATAATCGCTAAAATATAAGAAACAAGAAAAAAAAAGAGTTGAAGACCCCACCCTCCTCCTACCTTCACTTCCCAAATCAGGTAGGCTGTAATAGCTGTCGTTTTTTAGTTAAAAACTCAGCTAAAAAAGGAAACTTATAAAAGCTAAAAAAACTATAGGAAAAACAGATTGAAAAAATAAATGAAAAATGAAATTAAGCCGATAAAATATTCAAGCGACGCGAGTAGCTCGTAGCTTACGACTATTTTCAAAACAAAAATACCAGCTGAGTTCGCTGCTCATACAAATGTCCTTCTTTGGTGACACATGGCGAAATAATAAGACTTCCATCTATTAGGTTAGTATCTGATAAATTCGATTTAAGTCATTCGAAACAGTGGCGAAAAATTCATGAGCGTTGTTTACTCAGCTTTTATCGTTGCTTATAGAACCGATGTGTGATTACAAATTTGACCCATTTCTATGACCTTTTTTTTGATGATCAATGACGAAATAAAAATAGTGGAACATTTCATAATTGAAATCTCGTTTATAATTTTAAACGTATTTTTATACTAAATGATTACATCCAATGCAATGTCGAATAACGTGCATTCGATGAACAATTTACGAGCCAGTGTTACTTCAGCAGTATATCACTTACTGTAAAATGGCAACACTGTGTCTGCAACAGTTGTCTTCGCTCTACACGGTGTTTTTTTTCAATGAACGATCAGTCACGTGCAAAACTTCGACGTTGGTAGTTCGTGTTGTGTCTGTGTGGCCTTAACGTGTGTATGAATTTATTCATTGTACGTTTGTCGCGTAAAAATTGCTTAATCGCTGTAATTTAGTTCGAGCTTGCGAGTAAAAACGTTAAGGGTAATTTTCGCTTTTAAAGTTTCTTTGACTAAATACCGTGTTTTAATCGGTAAATCGGTGTTATTAGTTTATCAACTTCACGGTTTCGGTGTTTCGTATACATTGTGTTTGAATGTTCAGCTGGAAAATTGGACATCGTTTCATATCCTTCTATTTGTATAACAGGTACGATAATTTTTCTTCGTAGGTTATCCGAAAAGCTATTTTTGTATTGCTGGAAGCGCCGAGGGGCATCCTATTTAATGAAGTACCAGTATAAAGTATTTGCACGTTCATCGTTCTTTATTCTTATTTTACATAAATCAGATACTTATATTTTGGAGTTTGATAGCAAACAATGCGAATTGTTCGGTATCTGGGCGTATGATCTTTCATGGGTCTAAATTTTATTTACACGAAATACGAAATTAGCAGTATGATGGTAAGAACGTTGAAGGTGTGTTGGTTGAATTGTTTTATCGCCCCGGTCATTCTTCGATAGTCAAATCGACCAATGAATTTCGCAATGTTCCCAAGTCACTCGATGAAAATGTTTTACGTTAGTCGAATTTTTTTACATCGATAATTCGAGTAATACTTATACATAAAATGCGTTCCACTACCAAATGGTGTAATTGACACGAATAGAAAATATGCGAGTGGCACCAAATTAAAAAATTTTTTCTGGTGAAAACAGCTGTTCTAACGTAATTTTGATGGTAGTATGTTGTAAGTCGATCGATTTATGAAATCGTTGTGCTGGTTAGTTACATTAAATTCGATGGTTTTGTAAGCCTACGCCTCGCCCATCAGTTCTTTGGAGTTCCTTTCGAGGGCCTGTTGAATGAGTAGATATGTTTGGAAATCATTGAAATTGAAAGAAGATAATATTCGAGAAATAGGAAAAAATAGTACAGCTTTCTATGTAATTTCCCTATGGCTCTACCTACTTCATGTTTAATGTTTTCTGGAGTTAATTCACAGAAATAGGTATCATGTAAAAAAATTTCCAAAATTACTGGTAATTTACCATCATGCCTGCTAAATCTTTGGGACGTTTAAACAAACAGTTCCCATTACTTGAAAACTTCAGCAATTATTAACAAGTTACTGCCCAAATTTGCGAATTTTTAGCTTCACAACAGACAAGATTATATCGCCGCTTGAATATACCTTGGTATCAGCGTGCGTAAAACGTGTGGGAAAAAATAAATTACCAAATCGCGCAATTAAGAATGGTATAATTGTCGTTTTGAATTTTATAACAATAATTTACAAATATACGTTGCAAATACCTGTTATTTTGGTGTCACGTTTAAACGACTAGTTTCGTGATTTACAACGTGTTGTAAATGGCTGTGTTTCGGACTCTCGCTATTCCTATCCGCGATATGTTTATGAAAACAAATCTCGACTCCACTCGTCCAGGTTTTTCGGACTCTGGTAGGTACGTGATGGTTGCTGGTTGGTTTGGAATATTTTTATAATTCGCGTTGGTATTTTGAAAACACACGTTTCAAGAGTATTGACCTTGGAAGATTTATTAGCGGTATTCACGAGACAGAGCTTCAAGTTTATAAACATTCGATGCCAAAGAATAACTTGCGACAGTCAAAAAGTTCTTCGGGTGGTCTCGAAGCGTGAAAAAAGTCTTTCGGTTGTTTTTTTCGCGAATTTAGGAGAAAAGTAAGCATCATTGATGGGTTATTAAAACAGAGTTTTTATTATGGGGATTTCCACTCTTCAGATTTGCACATAAGTGTTGTTGAAGTATTTACATCCACATTCAGAGCTGAGGCTGGAAACCTATTTTTATTGCTTTCAAATTCAATATCACCTGAAGTGAGAAGTTATATTTTGTGTAAGTGTCACCAGCCTCAACATAATCATATGGCTCGTTACTTTATCTTTTGTTATACATGTTGAGAACTGAGAAAACATGGATAAAAAAATATTTTAAAAAAATTGAAAATTCTTGGAACTTCATCCATGATCAAAGAGTGACGAAATTTATCACTTGCAGGACAAATTTTATAAAAAAAAAATCGAATTGTGAAATATGTATTTTAAAACATGGAGACTCTCGGGCTCTCTCATGAACCCGCGTCCAGTGAGAATCTGTCTCTCCTGCCCTCCGCCCCTCTAAACACTTTCAATTTTGAAACTTTATATGAAAATTGAAGGAAATCATTTTAAAATTGGAGGCTATTTATAAAAAAAAAAATTATTTTTTTATAGTTACATTCAGATCGCAAAACATACACCTAATTATTATTTATTACATAATATATTAGAAAAAAATCATAAAGTAAATTTGATGATATATTAGAAAATTATAAAAAATATCAATTCTGAAATAATTAAAATAATTAGAAAAAAATTTTAGTTAATTTAAAAAATTTATTTATATAACTTATTAGATAATTATTTATAAATAAATTAATGAATCATAAAAAATAATATTAAAATTTATTAATAAATTGAAGAAAAAAAGAATTAAATTTAATATTTAAAAAATAAATTTTAAATAATTATGATAATTTTAATGAAATAAATTATTTTGTTACTCCTAATCATATTGAACGTGAATGATATTTTTAATTTTTTTATTCGATTTTACGTTCTATTCCAAATAAATTTTTTGGTTTATTAATAATATTATTATATTTTTCTATTTTTAATTTTAATTTTTCCTTTTATTAAAAAAATAATTTAATTCAAAATAATAAATTTAATTATAAAATAATTTTTTTTCGCTTTCAGAAATTAGGTAAGTGAAGTAAGAATTATTGCTGCTATTATGTCAACAATCCCCCCCCCCCTTCTAAACTTGTTCGATATTGATAATGACTGAGACATTTTTGTGTGTAATGTCGTAGCCATGAGTTTTGGTCTGTGTTGGTATAATCACCTTATGTGTCAATTCACACATGTTTACGATATATATGGAGGACATAGTTGAAGACCTCTTTTTAGGGGGGGGGAGGGGGGTAGGATATACAATTTTTTGGTTGAATGCATACAGTACACATGCGGACTTTTTAAGACTTTTTTATGTTACGTATTTTTTTTTTACATGTAAAATTTTTTTTTTTAATTGGGAAACTACATTCATTTTAATTTTTATTGCAAGAAATTCCAAATCTTGATTTTTGAAAAAAAAAGGCATGTAGTTCACAAAAAATAAAATAAAAAATCATATTGAATTTTTATGATGTCATTCTGCGAAAAATATTAATAGATGTTTTGGAAAATAAAAAATTGAAACATCAAAATTGTGGGAAAAATACGATTATTGTTTTATGCCCCGTTTCCAGAAAAACTATGCAACCTTTGAGGATCTTTTTTTAAAAAATTTTATTCAGGAGTGCCTGCTCAATGATTTAATACAAGAATTTTGCAAAATTCCTATTTCATCTCAACAACTGTTCAACTTTATCATAATTTTTGTCATGTTACTTCGGTCAATTCCATAAAAACCACCACCAAACTAAAATTTTACAAAATCCTCCCATTAAATCATTGAGCAGGTACTCCTGAATAATATTTATTAAGAAAGATCCTCCTTGGTTGCATAGTTTTCCTAGAAACGGCGCATAACGCAGAAATCGTATTTTCCCCAAATTTTGATGTTTCAATTTTTCGTTTTCCAAAAAATCTATTAATATTTTTCGCGGAATGTCATCATAAAAATTTAATATGATTTTTTATTTTATTTTTTGAGAACTGCATGCATTTTTTTTTTTTTCAAAAATCAAGACTTCAAATTTTTTGCAGAAAAAATTAAAATGAATCTAGTTTCTCATTTTTTGAAAAAACTTTACATATAAAAAAAACGCGTAATATAAAAAAGTCTTAAAAACGTTCTCTCGTGTACTGTGTGCATTCAACCAAAAAAGTTTATATCTAACCCCCTCTCCACCCCTCCTTAAAGACTCACAGATTCTCAAATATTCTAACAGAAAATCAGGCAGATTATCATATTTTGGAGTGCAAAAACTATGGTATCATATTATTAGAGGCAAGCAATAGTACGTATTTTAAATTAAATTTCTTAAGCATTTTCACGAGGCGTAGAGTAGGAATTTTCAGTTGTAAAGATGTTTTCATGTATTTATTCTATTATTACGGTCATATTTTTATTTTATTATTTTTTGTTAATTTATGCCCAAACATGCCACTTTTATATTTCTTTTCTTTCTTATGTTGGCATCATTGAAATAATTTTGGTTTGGCATATGACTTTTACGTTGAAAGAAATGGTTGAATAAAGAACGTTTTTATTTGAGAAATTACGACTCTTTTAAATATTGTGCTCGATACAATGAAAAATACCAAAAATAGTACCACACAGTATATTGAGATGTGTAGATATGAAAGGATTGGGAACATTATTTCGAAATCTGAACAAGCTCTAATTAAAAATTCAGCTCCACTAATGCAGCATGGCTGCTTACGTATGTTAAATTTTAAATGTAATTTTTCTCGACGAAATTCATGGGGAGGAATTGTTGGTCATTAAAAAGGGATATCATATCGAATTACGAGAAGAACGAGTACTCTCATAAAAACGCCATAGAGCTTCTCTGCTCACTTCACATTGTCAGTACTGAGCTTCCAAAATCGGATAATCTGAAATAACGCATGTTTTTATTAAAAGCTCGGTAAACAAAAATGTGTCGAAAATCGCATGGTTGATTATGCGGTTTCGACGTGTATGCAACAGAATGCACATCACGATTGACGTATTTTCAGCACTAATAATCTAATACTTCGGAGGTTGAGACGGTATAGCGCGAATACCAATACAATATTTCGTTAATCAGCGCCTCATCGGATGAATAATGTATGAAATTTGTTAAGGTAATTATTTCAATTACTTAACGACCGTCGATTGTTTTATCGTACAGGTGTTGAGGTCGCGTACGAGCCATGTGAGTTGTATCGTTGGTCGCGGGAAGGTGGTGCCGGGGCCAAGTGTTGAGATGAGCAGCACAGAAGGCGAACCAGGATGTTGGGATAGGTGTATTCGGACTATGTGCAAGTGCGAAACGCAACCCGTCCTCGATGGTTCTGCCCTACGTGCCAGAGCCGTTCGATGTTCTCAACACCAATTACCAAATGGTCACATTAAACAACACAACGGACGTATATCGAGTAAGTAACCAATATTTTAAATTTCTTCACCCTCAAGGTCGGCGAAAATTTCAAAACAATTCGTCACAACGTTATTCAGCTCGGACTGTGAGAATTGGCTTGCCAGACTTGGGAAGGCGTCTCGGTGCTCGGTAGAGAATGATCTCGCCGACAACACAAACGTTGCTTTAAACGAGTCAACAGTTCGCCGCAGTCGCAATGGAAACATAACGGAATCGTGTCCGCTCTTTGGCGCGGAACAAGAATGTCTCTTTTGACGTTGGCGATTACGTTACGCCACGGCGTTGGTTACATCGAACCGACGATGCAGGCTCTTCGATAATAGGTATAAAATTACTCCATCTTACTACCGCCGGTACGAAAGTATAGTCATTATTGGTATCGGCAAACTGCAGCGTACTATCTTTTCGTCGGTGAATTTTAATTTCCGTCTTCAATTAGGTTACTATACTTGGTAATTTAGTACGAGGAAATGCTCACATGTCTGCGTAGACCACCTATTTGACCTACTGCGTTATATTTTCATTTTGCACGCTAAATTGTGGACCTCGAAATTGTAGAATAACACGAAAAACACGCGATAAAGAACTGGTTCTTTGGTACGTAAACATGTAAAATTAACCGAGCGTAATTGAAGTTGGTAATTTACTTTCCCAACATCTTCCGCAGCTCCCCGCCCTTTCCTGCGGTATTAATTTTTTCAGCTCCAGACATCAAGATGCTTGATGAGATTTTAAAAGTCTATTTAGCGTTGGCTCCTTTTCTGGTTTTGGCGAAATATATTCGCGCATATTTACTTGAAAAATTGTAGCGTTAGATTGCTATGGTCCAGGCAAATTAACCCGGTAACGCCGCAAATCGTTGACTGTTGGTAGCCAACATTTCAGATCTCATAATCTCTTTTTTTAACGCATTCTTGCGGCAAAAGGGCATAGGAGGATAAGAATGACGAATTAGGCTCGGAGCCAAATTTCGATGAAACTTGGTGGTAGGTAGGTACCCTTTAGAAACTTTCATGGCCAACGTTTCAGACCCCCCGCCCCCTCGTTTTTGAGAAATCAATTTTTAATTGAAAAATCAATTCGAATTTTTCTTTCATGCAATAGTTGACCGATTTTATTGAAAATTTAGTATGTTTTACTGTTCCATAGGGGGTCTCTTGGAAAAAATCAGCAACCCCCACCATGATTTTACCCCGCAAAAGATCGTTTTTTAACTTTATTTATATTTTTTAACCCTGATAACGCTTTGGCACAGTTATGAAATTGATATTTTTGGATGCCCCATTGACCCCCAAATCGCGTGAAATTTTTTCAGATTTTTCACTCGGGTACGCCATATTGAAAAATGGCTAAAACTGATAATGGTTTACATGTTAGTATAGTCAAAGAGCCGAACCTGTCGAAAATGTGCCGAAATAACTGAAAGCTGGAACCCGTCCCAAAACTTAGTGTATGTACCCATACTTCGAAAATTACCGGTCTGCCGATCCCCAGCTGCTGCTTTAAAGCACAGCGAAAGCTTAAACCCTCAGCAGGGGACTTGATGAAAATTAGGTTTTTCGTCGCAAACTCGTAAGAGAATTTAGTGCAGTGAAAAAATCTTCTATTCTAAATTTGCCATTAAACTAATTCTTCATATTTTTTCAATAAAAAGTTATAGAAATCAGTCGATATCTAGAATTCGATTTATTTTTGGGGTATTTTAACACTTTCATTTTTGAAAATTTTTTATTTTGTGATTTTCTTCAATATTGAATATTTCTATATTTTTTGTAATTTTTTCTCATGTTCGAGTATTCATGTAATTTGTATCTATATTATAAAGCTGCAAGAAAAAAATACTCGAAAAATCAAAAAAGTCCTGAGCCCTTCCTATAATAGCTAGAGAGCTAATTTTTTTTTTTTGTTAAATTCCTTATAAAATTTCCTCTTAGGGAAAACTACAAGCTAACCGAATAAAAATATTTACCCTCTAATAGCACACATAAAAGTAATTTAAATTAGAAAATAAAAATTGGCTGAGTCACTCAAGAAATTGAAATATAATATGTTATTGTGCTCGCTGAAATGCAGAATTTCATTACAAAAAAAATTGCATAATATCAAAATTGAAGGGGCAGCATACATAGGATAGAATAGAACATTTTTGAAAATTTTAGCTCCTTCAATATTGAAGATAGGCAATTTGTTCTTCTATGTTTTTTCTTGCAAATCGTTCGAACTATAACATAGCATGGTTTTATTTTCAATTTTTGCGACCTGAAAAATGCAATGAATAATTTACATAAAAATTCAGAAGTAAATCTGCCCCTTCAAAAATTGATGTATGCAACTAACACAGATTCCCAAACTGAAGAAATTGTGGCAACGTTCAACTATGAAGGGTGCACAGGGATGAGTAGCCGGTTACGCCGGAGCGCAGCGAGGTTGTATTACCGATGGGTGAAATTCACCCATGTGTACCAATTAAGGGTTAAAGACCCCAAACTTTGAGCTTAACTTTGACAAACTTTTAAAAGTTCTAGTATTATTATATAATTATATGTAAAATTGTGTATTTATTGCATTTTTTTAAACATTTTTTTTTCATTTAAAATATTTCATTGCTTCTAAATAATATTTAAAAAAAAATGGTGAATTTTTTTGATTTTTGAAAACTTTTCAATTTTTGGACATTAGTCAAAAATTTTCGATTATACTTTATGTCGAATTGGATGATGAAAATAATCACTGAACTTCCATTCGAATCGATTTCCAACTGATTAACTTCCAATATGTATTTATTCCAAAACCATTTAACCGCAACTACGGTTGCCAAATATACACGATTATTCGAACCATTCAATTGTAATGAAATAATAACAATAGCAAAAAAGATCAAACAAGCCATAAAAAAAAACCAGTTGACTTGCGATGATAAAAAAAATTCTCCATTAGCTCGGAAACCCTAAATACCACAATCTCAACTAGTTCATATTTATTAGCTGAAAAAAAAAAAAACAGACGGAAAAA
>VFXL01000058.1:0-43519 GCA_009761765.1 Phenacoccus solenopsis | reverse complement strand
AATTTAAATCCAATCTCAATACAGGTGATTATGTATTGGTTTCGAGCATAGATTAACAGGTTCATCTGCAAGTCTGAACGAACCGTATTGAAAAATTCTGCTTCATTAATGTAGCTCGGCTGCTTACGGTGTTTTTTTTTCAAGAAGCTTTTGCCATCTATTTACATAAAAAAGGTGTCAAAAAAGGGGTTGAAATGAACGATTAAAGATTAAAATTTCCTTAAAATATAGCGTGAACATTAGTTTTCACATAATAAGCTTCACGCCTATCAAACAACAAAAAATCACTACCACATCAAATTTAAAATATAAAAAATGAAAAAATAATCATCAATAAATTTACTATAGTGTTTAATAAAAAAAAAAAAAAAAAAAAAAAAAAATCGCAAAATTCACATAAAGGGTCAAATATAATGAAAAAATCATAAACGTGAAAATAAATATCGTAAAATAAACTATTTTTTGATTTTACACGTTTATGAAATTTTGATTTGTTTTTTTTTTTTTTTATTCATATGTTGTGTAATTATTATTCTTTAAAATATTAAAAAAATGTCATGTTGAAAAATCATTTAAAGAAATTTATTGATAAATTTTCAGAGGGAGAGGTAGGGTAAAAGTTTATCGAAGAAGCAAATTTCCCAGTCTGCGCCTATTCGAGTGGTTGCCACCGGCGCGGCCAAGCATCGTTCCGTCGCCATTAGATGTAATTCAAGGTAGCTCAGATTTGGATAATACACACAACAGAGTTATATCTTCGATTGATTTTCTTTTTTCAATCAAAATATATTAAAAAGTCATCTTTTCCTCTCGAAATATTCGTGTATTAAGAGATATTGGTTATCGTAAACAAAAATGGTAATTTATTTGTATGTTCTTGCGTTTTCAATAGATTTCCAAAGCGGAAAAGCGACCAGTGATCAGACTTGATAGGAGAAAAAAAAGTATGTGATAAGCATTGAGTTTAACAAGGTAATGTTTTTAAAATTTGTGAAGAACAAGGTATGAAAGAAGTTACCTTAATGATATTTTTTAAACGTTTTTATAAAAATTATTTTTAAAATAATTTCATTTCGTGTGTACGTGTGTTTTTTTTTCCTTTTTTATTTAATTTTTCTCGTTTGTTTTCTTTCTTTTTTTCGTAATGTTTTCCAAGTCTGAATATTCATCATTATTATCTTCGTTTTTATACGAAAATTCCTCGTGTGTTATGTCGAACGTAGATGCTGGCTATTGATATTGATTTTTATGTTGCGTAACTAGAGTATATATTTTTTTTTTTTTTGGTAACTACGGTCGATGGTATTTCGAGTATTCGTTCGAAATGAATTTTTAATGTTTTTTATTCCGTATTATTGATTTTTCGCGGAGCGAATTTTTTTTGTTATTAGTTTCGATGTTGAAATGGTAACGCGTAAGAAATAAGTTGTTGCCCTAGTTGTATTAATATTTCGAGATACGATGAAAAAGTTGGTTATAACTGAGTGCGGATTTATTGACATATATTGATATCAATAGAAATTCCATACCGAAATTTTAAAACGAACGAGTACTTTTTTCTTCAACGAAGCATTTAAATGCATTTACGGTTTTTCATAATTTCATGTAAATTTAACCATAATTAGAATTTTCAAAGGTTTAGATTCGAAATAAATATTATTACGTACGTATTCAACGATTATCCTTGGATGATAATTTTTTGTTTTTATTTACTGGCTAAATGTCTTCCAAACGGTTACCTTACCTTCATAGTTAGTAGAATGATGTTCTTGGCTTATGAACTACATATATAGTATACGTACACTATTTACATACAGTTTTGATTTTTTTTTTTCCTTTTAATCACATACGACTGAACAAATTTGAAATGCTGTAGCGTGTTTTTCCTTCAGAATTTTTTTTTTTTTTTTTTGTTATCCTTGTAAAAGTAATGATCTCATTTATAATTATATAATTTACATCTACATACGATAACATCTGATGGAATATCGAAGGAAATAATCACGATGGAAGGAATTCTGTTA
The DNA here is from genome assembly GCA_009761765.1 of Phenacoccus solenopsis. NCBI lineage: Eukaryota > Metazoa > Arthropoda > Insecta > Hemiptera > Pseudococcidae > Phenacoccus > Phenacoccus solenopsis. Next base: position 41,495 of record VFXL01000058.1, on the reverse strand, counting down.
TTGTACGATATTATTTTCGATAATTGTATGCAAGTGTGTATTGCATTTACGTAATATGGTAATTTAAGAAGAAAAAAAATGTAATTTCGAATACACGATGTACGTATGTGTAAGATGCACGTTTTCATAAAACGTGATATAACCTTAGAGGTTAATATAAACGATTGTTTTTGTACGAGAGATTTTTTCCGTTTTATATGGACGGTGTAGTTATGTAATTTTTTTTTCTACTCGTATAAATAACTCTCGAACATGTACAATGTATTCTTGGATAACTGTTACCCTGTGCGACCAATTTTATGTTGAATTTTTAATTATTTTTTACTTTTAAGAGGTTGTTATGGTGTGCCAGTGGGAACACGTTCATAGGCCTTTTGACGATAGCGCGAGTGTGATTTATAGGTTACGAGACGAAGGGATTTTTTTTTTTTTTTGAAAACGAGTATCTGTGATTTCTTGCCGGTTCTCAACGGTGCACTGTAACATTTTCTTTATTTTATTTTTGTATAAATGTAAATTTTTTCTCGTTTTGAGATTACGCGTGTAATTTTTATTTCGTAATGTCGCATACGTAATGAGGAATAAGCTTTTGAAAATTGAGAATAATGCTCGGAGTATGATCGATTAATAGGTCTCCGGTGTGATAGTTGTTTGCGTTGTCTAGGGACGTTTGAGGAAAATTTGGCTTTTTATTATGGCCCAGTGTAATCTGAAACGAATTTTCAGTTTTTTTGTTCATTTGATTTACTTGAAAAGATGTATGTGTGGAATTACCAAAATGTTTATGTAAATGTTTTTCTGAATAATTTAATTTTTTTTTTTTTTGTGAAAAAAAGAAGTGAAATGTATTGTACGTTAGTAATTTTTTATTACTCATTTAAGGAAAATTTTCTTGCCATCTAGTTGCCATACTTGTTAATGAAACAATTCCTATATTATTGGTATTAGGTGGACTTTTTACTTTATCATCTGCGAGGATATGTGGAAAGTCTATGCTTTTATACTTTATTTTTGTAGTCTTTATTGCCCAACGTGAATCGATCCACGTTTAATATTTCGAGTAGAATGCTGATTTTTGGTCCTCGTTATTTCTTTTTTTAGAAGAATTTTAGAAAAGCTCTTGTTTGACTGGCTGTCCACTGGGTTAGTGTTGATGTACCTTAAGTACATATTTTTTCGTTGTTTTTTTTTTCGTGAATTTCACCGTAAAATTTAATAATATTTTTGCAACTTTGAATTCCAAACATCATATTTCGTTTGGTTTGTCAGAAAAAAATCGACTTTTTGCTGATCATACAGGGAATTTTTTTGATTGGTAAAACTCGATTTCAACGATTTTTATTCGATATGATTGAAAAAACAAGATGGAGTAGCCGAATTCGATGGATGTGGAACAGTCGATGGAGCTATATGAGATTTCAAATGAATTGAAAATACCATTCAAGAAAAATGTCTCTAAACCGACGCCTCCCCCCCCCCATGAACCAAAATTGTATTACATTAATTTTTTTCTAATTACCTCTTTAAGGTAAATCGTAATATTTCAATCTCCGTGCATATTGCTTTAATTATACAAATCACTAATTAACATTTTTAAATCAAAATATGTAAATAAAAATTTAAATTTTCGATGAAACATTTTTAATTAGAAAAAAAATAAAATAACTAATGATAATAAATTTAATATGATGAAAAAATCTTTACCGTTGAAAAAAAAATTTATATATTTCAATTTCAATAGAAAAGGGTGTTCCACGCATAGTGAATTTTCGAAGAAATAATAATGAATTATTTGTGAAAATATTTCAGAAGTTTGATTTATTGATTTGAATAGTAAAGTTGCTTATTGGAATTTTCAAATTTTTAATCGAAAAAAAGTATAATAATATCGTTTGTATCGAGTTACTTATATATTGAAATTACTCAAATGAATTGTTTTAATTGTAAATTGAATTTATTCGTAACTTCGAATTCTTCAATTTTTTTTTCTTCTCAAATGACCACAACAAGAACACCAAGATCTACAGCGATTCTAAGGGTATACATTAGCTTCCAAAAAAAATCAAACTGAACCTTCTAAATCGCATTTATGCGGAAACTGAAACAATTAAACAAATACCCATCGCGAAATCTCTCACATACGAAAGGCATTTTAACCCAATTTCTAATAATTCTCCTCATCAAGTCCTACAGTCTTGAAAATTTCAACAGTTTCATAGAACATGATATCTTCATCAATTTTTGGAAATTTTTTGTGGGATGCAGTGTGATCGTTCAACGTAAACTGAAGTTTTAGTTGAATTATTAATATTTAATCGTTTAAATTCGAAAAAAAAATGAATTGTTTATTTAGTTTTCATCGAGCATAAAGACAAAAGAGTTAAATTGTTCATTTATTTTCTGATGAGAGAAAAATTCAACGCATATACTTGATCAAAATTGAACAATATACTACATGTATTTTTTTTATTCAAATCACAACATATACAAGAATAATATTCTGTTATTTGAATAAAATAAATACATTTTCAGTATATTATTCATTTTGCTCAGTATAAGGTGTTACATTTTTCAATCATTTGGAAATAAATGAAGCATTCAACTTTTTTGTCTTTATGCTTGATGAAGATTGAAGAACTTATTGAAACTTTTTTTTTTTTAAATGTAAATTATTAAATATTAATCATTTAACTAAAACTTCAGTGAACGTTGAACAATCTACCTGCCTCCCTCAAGAAATTTTCAAGACTGTAGGACTTGATGAGAAGTGTTGGAAATTTTGTTGAAATGCCATAGGTATATCTGAAAGATTTCGCAATGGATATTTAATCGATTCAGTTACGGTATAATTGCGGTTTAAGAGGTTCATTTGAGTTTTTTCAAATGCTAATGGACATTCTTAGCATACTTTTGTACCTGGTCTTGTTAGTATTCGAAAAAAATCACTTTTAATCCGTCCTACTGATATGAAAATATGTTTTGTTCTTTTTTTTCAATTATTATTCAAATTTAATTATTGGGTAATAACCGAAAAAATCTGAGAATATTTGCTTAATAATTTTATTCTAGTTTTTCGTTTTGTAATGAAAATCCAGTGAACAGTCATGAACAGCTTGAATTCATAAAAGAATAAATTTCGAGTGGAAAAATTTAGACATCGAGTTACTATTTACCCGACGCCAAAGTATCGCTTAAAAATATGTTTGTAATTATTTGTTGATACATTCCGATATTTTGGTTCGCTTTCGTGCGTTTTTATTTAATATAATTTAGAATTCGGTGTAAAATAAAAGCTACGAGGAAATGAATGCTTTTTTAGGTTATCACTCGATCGAACTAGAAAGATCTATAGCGTAGACAAGAAAAGTATTAGTTGGGCTGTGAAAAAATAAATGTTATTTCTTGTTACCTTTATTATTTTCGTTGTTGAGTAGTTGTTATTCTGTTTTTAAAAGTTTTGGTTTCCGTTTCTTTATTGTGTGAGCTTTGTAAAAGTTGAAATGCGAAAGTAATAGCTCGGATAAGTGTACCAGTGAACGTGTACTAGGTAGTTTAGAGTAGAAAAACGGTGATATGATTTATGGTAATGAAATGATGGCTAGTGTAAGATGTCTACCTCGGTGAGATGAAATTTACGCCGCTAATTTGCGTAATTGTATTATAGTAATTTTTTAAGATTGTATATTTACGACTGAATACGCTTTAGCAGGTTGGCGTCGAAGTGGTGGACATGCAAAAGAATTTTGTGTGGTGTAATTAATAGGTGTTCGATGTTTAAGTTTAGCTTAAGTGCTGTATTTTTTTGTCTGTAGTTTGCAAAGTGTTTCTACGTAATAAGTTTCGTCGTAAGGTTTTCTTATCGATTTCGTGTCGCATGACGTACTTAAGAATCAATCAACAGTACAAATTATGTTTATTAAGAGTTTGTCTTTTGTGTTAAATTATTACTGTAAAGTATGATTTTGTATGTACTTATTTAATTATTAAGGTTTTACTTGTAGCGACACTTCATATGTTATTAATGAACATTGTTTAGATAGTGTTTTAAAAATACTCGTTTTAATGTTACGGCTTACAAATAAATTCGTTACACATGAAGTTTGATTTTTTGTATCGCTGTGGAAATGAAGGAAATGAGGAATTTCGTAGAAATTTATTTCATCAACTGAATAACACTAACAAACATTTGAAAACATGGAGGCGTTTTTATAAAATACTACACCGATTGTATTTAGGTAATCGATACATATTTCCTTATTGAGGAATTCCTTAATCTCGAGATTTCAACTGTTCAACTTGATATCTCGTCGGGCTGTTTTTCTGATGATTTTTTGGCAAAATCAGGAGGACTTAATACTTCAGGCGGTAATTTTTCTATAGCGATCTAGAAATCAAGAAATTTAAAACAAATAGTCATCATATAGGTACTTGCATAGTAGGATACTGGCATGATTTGAATACTCACTTTGGTGATCTTTAAGGCAACTCCTTCGGGTAAATTCCTCTCTATATATTCTAAATAAGTATCAGCTGTCGATCCAGTCAAATGTTGAAGATAAACAAATCCAAAGTAAGTTCTAACTTCGTACTGAGTTCTATGTTTTTTATGTACAAAACGCGATCTCAACACTGTTAAACCTTCGCGATCGATTCGCGGTTTTCTGTGGAAAAAGCTTCAATACGAATACATAGTGAGTAAAAAGTATAAATATGGAATGTCAAAAAGAAATAGATTTCTTGCCATTTTTTGACAGGAATTTTAAGATGATCGGCTGCCATTTTTAAGAAATGTGAGTAACTTCTTAGGGTTGCCGGTGTATGAGCCCTCATCTCAATTTGAATCTCTTTGTAAAGTTTATCTGGTTCTTGGCATTCCTAAAATAATGTCAGAAGTGTAAAATATGATATATGTGGTTGATTTTTTCAATATAATCGGCGTAACAGGGATATTTACCGGCGATTCCGATGTATTGCTTATTGCGGTTGAGTATGGTAAAAAATTACTATGCGATACCCGTTTAACTGCATTATTTAGTAGAGAACGAACAACGCTACCGATTAAAGAATTCATTACAGTTTTTAATTCATAAAAGGGGATTTAAAGCATTAATTTATGCACAACTAAAATTAATCTTACTATACTAAAAGCTTTGACTATATACTAGATGGACCGAGTTACGTGTTGGAAAACTGCGGTGAAACACTACATGCATCAGAGTCGGAACCAAAGTTATATAATTATAAAGACTAGTTAGCTCACTCGGGCCGAAAATCCGTCCTTCCTCGGTTAGTTACAAACGCGGCCACCGCAGCAGTGCGAAGGGCTATTTTTCTCGCGACGTGCGTTTAAAATACATTGGGAGCGCAAATTTTTACAACTTCAAGTCCACGTTACTCGAAATTTTCAGCGGCACCATAGGGATTTTAAATTGCTATCTTATAGAAAATTTCACGCTCTTTCCAATGGTATATAATAAAATTTTTTTTGATCAATATTTCTACTAGATATGGAGGTTTTAAATTCAAAAAACGTATCTTAGCTACGAAAACGCGTAATTTTCGTAACTTCACATTCACGTTACCCAAAATTTTGAGCGGCACTATGGGGTTTTTAAATTACTGTCTTATAGAAAATTTCACGCTCTTTCCAATGGTGTATAGTAGAAATATTTTTGATAAATATTTCTAATAGATATAGCGGTTTTAGTGTTGAATATTGTATTTCACCTATATAAAAACGCATAGTTTTCGTAACTTCATATTCACGTTTCACAAAATTTTGAGCAGCATCATGAGGTTTTTAAATTGTTATCTTATAGAAAATTTCACGCTCTTTCCAATGGTATACAATAAAAATTTTCTGATCAATATTTTCACTAGATAAATGGTTGTTTTAAATTCAAAACACTTATATTAGATATGAAAATTCGTATTTTTCGTAATTTCACATTCACGTTACTCAAAATTTTGAGCGGCACCATGGGGTTTTTAAATTGCTATATTATAGAAAATTGCACGATCTTTCCAATGGTGTATAGTAGAAATATTTTTGATAAATATTTTTAATAAATATAGGGGTTTTAATGTTGAACATTGTATTTCACCTATATAAAAACGAGTATTTTTCGTAACACACAGTATCCTCATTACTCAAAATTTTCAGTTTCATCATGAAGAAAATTCAATGCTCTTTCCGATTGTATATACTCATAATAAAAATCTTCGTGATTAATAATTCTTCTAATTATGGAAGTTTCAATGTTAAAAACTCTTATTTTATCTAAATAAAAATTCGTGTTTCCTACTTTTAAAACTTGTTGAAATGAAAATCATTACCAATCAATTTTGTTCACACCCTGAAGGAGATCGTGAAATTTCATGCTGAATAATAATTCTCAACTGTGAAACATTGTGCATGTAATAATCTATGGGGAATTTTGAATCACCAGCCTAAACGCGACTATTAACCATATTGGTAAAATTATTCATTTTCACACATATCTAGGTACCTATCAATATTTGCAAAGTGATAATTGAAAAATAAAATATTTTTTCATGTTTGAGATGAAAAATTTCCCTCTTCCTTCAGTGGCATTCATAGGCCTAGGTACATAGTACATATGACAAACAAATTTTACTCAATATTTCTATCCGTTGTGGAGGTTTCATTCGTTTAAATGTCACCATAAATGACACCGAATTGAAATTTCAAGAAATCATTTCATTATCTCATTTCACACATACGTATACTAATGTCAATTTTCATATTTCATTTTTATTTCGTAGTATTATCATAGAATAATATATCCTTATATGGAGTAAAAAATTTTACCATCTCTTGTGAAAGGCATACCACGAAAAAACTTGAAGTTTTTAGGAACTAGGTAGTTTTTTCTTATCTTTTTAATACTTTGAATAAAACTAATACATTGATAAGATAGGTAAAAATTTCGTTCCTAATAATTTGACATTTTTCTATGTGAAATAATTCAGAATTCCTTGAAATATTTTTAGATCTTTTTAAAATGACGATCTTATTAGGGATCTGCTAAGGCCCAACCAGATGGAGAGGGAGTGTAACTTATCCCACGGGCTTGGGTTTTTACTGAGGTTCCTTAAAAAATCCAAATTGAGAGTAATTTGTAGTAATCATTCGTAAAATTAAAAGAAAAATTGGATTTTATCATATATCATTTTCTTCATGATGAAACTGAAAATTTTGAGTAATGAGGATACTGTGTGTTACGAAAAATACTCGTTTTTATATAGGTGAAATACAATATTCAACACTAAAACCGCTATATCTATTAGAAATATTTATCAAAAATATTTCTACTATACACCATTGGAAAGAACGTGCAATTTTCTATAATATAGCAATTTAAAAACCCCATGGTGCCGCTCAAAATTTTGAGTAACGTGAATGTGAAATTACGAAAAATACGAATTTTCATATCTAATATGTGCTTTGAATTTAAAACATCCATTTATCTAGTGAAAATATTGATCAAAAAATTTTTTATTGTACACCATTGGAAAGAGCGTGAAATCTTCTATAAGATAACAATTTAAAAACCTCATGATGCCGCTCAAAATTTTGTGAAACGCGAATGTGAAGTTACGAAAACTATGCGTTTTTATATAGGTGAAATACAATATTCAACACTAAAACCGCTATATCTATTAGAAATATTTATCAAAAATATTTCTACTATACACCATTGGAAAGAGCGTGAAATTTTCTATAAGACAGTAATTTAAAAACCCCATAGTGCCGCTCAAAATTTTGAGTAACGTGAATGTGAAGTTAGGAAAAGTACGCGTTTTCCCAGCTAAGATGCGTTTTTTGAATTTGAAACCTCCATATCTAGTAGAAATATTGATCAAAAAAAATTTTATTGTATACCATTGGAAAGAGCGTGAAATTTTCTATAAGATAGAAATTTAAAATCCCTAATGGTGCCGCTGAAAATTTCGAGTAACGTGGACTTGAAGTTGTAAAAATTTGCGCTCTCAATGTATTTTAATTTTTAAATGCACGTAGCGACTCGCGAGAAAAATAGCCCTTCGCACTGCTGCGGTGGCCGCGTTTGTAACTAATCGAGGGTGGACGGATTTTACACCGTTGTTCTTATGTGAGTGAGCTAACTAGTCTTTATATATAACTTTGGAATAGACAGACCCGTTCAAAGTTCGTTTATCTCAGTTTGTCTGATTTTTACCGTGTTAGAGCCAGGGCTGCAAAAACGATACCTTAACGGAACGGAAAAACGTAACGAAACGGCATTTTCCGGTAAATAACGTAACGATACCTGTACCAGATAACGGAAAAATTAAAAAACGGTAACGAAACGATACCAGATACTAGAAAATTTGAAAACCGACACCAGAACAATACCGATACCGGAACCTTTTTCCGTTATTTTTCCGTTATTATTATTTTTTTTTTCATTTTTCCTATTAATAATATGTAAAAAATAAAATTGCCAGTATTATTTGAGTAAATTATCAAGTATGTAGAAATTGTAGATGTACATGTTATGTAGCAACCCTATCCCTATCACCTGTTCACCTCTCTCATTACTTATAATTAAAGGCATTAGTATTGTTTTTTCAAACATTTCGTTTCTATCCGTTTCCATCTTTTTGCCTTCATATTGCATTTTATCGATTATCGTTCCGTTTCGATCCGTTGTTTCGATTTTTTTTTCAACTTTCAAGTAAAATATAAAATTTTGTAATTTGTAATGATAACGCCTAGGCAAAACAACAACGATAAACATGAGAAAATCGAAAATGTTGGTAAAATATCGTGACAGCTTGAGTTTGGGACGCACTTAGCACCAGCTTGGGGCAGTGAGAAAAGAGCAAAAAAAAATTGAATCGTTCCCATCTCCTCTTGCTTATGTCGGAGTCTTACGTTCTCCGATCAAAGATTCGAGGGTTAGACTTTTTTGAGACGGTTAGCGTCGCGAATATTTCGCAAGCGCCGTTTTTATAATAGCGTCGCGCACCGCGCAAGCGCCGAATTTATTATTGAGCGTCGCGCAAACGCGCAATCGCCGTATTTAATAAAAAGCGTCGCGCAAACGCGCAAGCGCCGTAATTATTTTTAAGCGTCGCGCAAACGCGCAATCGCCGAGTTTAATTTTAGCGTCGCGCAACGCGCAATCGCCGTCCTATCTGTAGCGTCGCGAGAACTCGCAATCGCCGCCCTATCGAGTCGCAGTATTTAACCGTTGAAAATAAGAAACCACCGTTTTACGTTAAGAACTTTATTCGATGGAGTAAAAACACAAGTTATCTTCGGCTGCTCTCTACGCCAGTATTTATAATAACAAAAAATAGGGTTGCTTGGCTAAAAAAGAAAAAATGTTACAATATGGCTTTTACAGGTTAGGTATTAATACAAAACAAAAAACGGATGAATATTAGGTAGGTAAACAAAACAAGTAGGTAAATGGTATAATTATAGATTGCGACGGTAGAGAGCGCCTACAAGACTCCCCTTCTTAGAGGTGGAGCCGTAATATAAAATAAACAACAAATTAATGAGATTGAAACCTTAGAAGTATAATATGATAAAAAACAACAGAATTGAAACAACGAGTATACATATAGTAAGATAAAATTGAAATGGTATAGTAAAAAAATTAAAACTTTGGATATAATATCAAATATGGTAAAAAAATGCATAAGATAAAATAACAAGACAAGACAAACAACGAGAAAAAAAAAACAAACAAAAAAAAATACTTCTGGTAAATAAAACAGGAGCAAATCGAATCATAAGAAATTAGAAAAAAAAAAGTAAAAATGGTTATATTGTGGGCTGATGTTGTAATTTGAGCTTTCTCACCCGTCGAATTCGTTGACGTGATTTTTTCCCACGTTTCCGTTCTAGTTTGATCGTGCCTGGTGGTTGTGGGGGCGCATCCCCTGGCCTCCAATTTGAGGGTAGTTGAGGTTGTTCGGGCAGGTTGAGCGGTAAGGGGAACGACGGATTTAGATAGTTGAATTGACTATCCGGGGTGTCCTCGTAAGTTCCAGGTGGTGGAGGAGCCCGCTTTAGCCTTTGTCGCGGCGGTATATCAATTGGGATGAGATTATATGTTGGTTGAGGTGACAGCAACGTTGGTGAAGGTGGTAAAGTAGGTGGTGAATGATTTGCCATTTCCATGATTTCCTTCAAACATCGTTCGGCTGATAGAGCAAGATCAGTTGATTCGCTTTCAGTAGATTCGCTTGCAGATGATTTGCTTGCAGATGATTCGCTTTCATCATCCTCGGAGGATGATATTTCACTGCCAAATATATTAGCGAAGCGTTCCGCTAGATTTTTTCTTTGAGAAATTTGAGCTAATTCTGGTGAAACAGCACTCACCTTGATGCGTTTGTTAGGTTTTCGTTTAAACAGTAATTTATGTGCGATAGGACGATCCATTGCTCACAAAGAAATAACAATTATTGTTCTTTATATACTAACTGAAAAATCAGGAAAATGAAAAAACGCAAAAACATACAAGTGTGAATCAAAGATTCAAATTAACCGAATTTTTTCAAGGCAAGTTGCCCAGCTGACTTTTTTGGCTTTTTTGGAGATCGTTTCTAGGTAGCGTTGAGGCACTTTCACTGTCCTACCTAAGCGTGTGATGATAGGTTTTGGAGGTGAAGTGGGTGGTGGGGTGTTTGTGTATCATCTAGGTTTTCGTGATTGGAATGATTGGGCATTTCATCAAGTGCGGTATCCCAATTTTCTGTCTGTGTTATTGGTGATTGCGAGGTTTCAAGTTCGGATTGTGAAGTTTCAGGTTCAGATGGTGGTATTTCAGGTTCTTCTAAGTAAAATGCCGGTTTTAACCGATCTATTGAAACGGTTACTTTTTGGTTTTTAATGTTCAGCTTGAAAAATTTTTCCTGTTTCTCAAGGACTGTGTAGGGTCCTTCGTAGTAGAACTCTAAAGGTTTTCTAGAACGATCAATCCGAACATATACTTTTTTAGCTGTCTTCAATTCCGGATGGATGAAGAAATTGCGGTTAGTTTTGTGATTAAAAGGCGCTGGTTTGAATAATTTAAAAGCTTTTTTCAGCGATTCGACATATTCGGGAAGAGGCAAAGCTGAAGGTGATGAAGATTCAAAAAATTCGCCTGGTAAGCGGAGTGTTTGGCCAAATAGAGCTTCTGCTGGTGAATATGGAAAATCTTCGCGGCAGCTAGCATGTAGGCCTAATAAGGCGACAGGTAGTACGTCGGTCCAAGTACCACCTAGGCAACACAATGCTTGTTTTAGCTTTCGATGAACACGCTCAATTGCACCATTGGATTGTGGATGGTACGCAGTGGTTGTGATGTGGTGGGAACCCAGTAACTTCAATAACGCATCTTCGAGTTCGGAGGTAAACTGTGTTCCTCGATCAGTCGTAAGCCGAGTTGGTAATCCATAGCGCGAGATCCATTGATCGACAAATGTTTTCGCAACTGTGGTTGCAGTGATGGTTGACATAGGTACAAATTCTACCCAGCGGGTAAATCGGTCGATCATGGTGAGGAGGTATTTCGAGCCATTACTTTCTGTGAGTGGTCCAACTATATCAATATGCACATGATCTAGTTTCTCGGAAGTTGGGAATTTAATAAATTTTGTTTTTGTGTATCTCGAAACTTTGCTTCTCTGGCATAAGTCGCATGCTCGAGCCCAAGTTCGGATTTCGGAATTCATCTTCGGCCAAACGTAGCGTTGTTTTATCAATTCAAGTGTAATCTTTGGGCTAGGATGAGAAAGATGGTGAAGTTGTAAAAAGATATCCTTACGTAATGCTTGGGGAACGAAGATTCGTAACCTGGATTCTTCGTTACTGCGAAGACACCAGATCCAAAGAGTTGGATCGTCCGGTAATTGGTAAGCCTCTAATTTGAATGGAGGACTCATGATACCATTTTTCCAGGCTTGCACTTCCTTGCAGTTGAGTTGAGCGCGAGCAATATCAGTTACCGAGATTGGAGCGGAGATTGACTCAATCCTACTGAGCATGTCAGCAACTATATTTGTGTTTCCCGCAATATATTTAATGTTGGTGGTGATTTGAGCAATTGCGTCGAGCTGAGTGCATCGTCGAGCGTTATACCTACGATTATTCACCGGATTTTTATTAAATGCGTGAGTAAGAGGTTTATGGTCCGTGTAAACGCAAAAATTAGAGTGCCCTTCGATGAGTGGTCTAAAAAATTGAATAGCTTCGTGAATAGCTAGTAGCTCGCGATCATAAGCTGGGTACCTCTGCTGTCGCTCCGTGAGTTTTTGCGAAAAGAATCCAAGCGGCTCACTTGTTCCAGATGGCGTGATTTGGTTCAGAGCACCACCGATCCCAATTTCGGAAGCATCAGTTGTTAATGTTAATGGAAAGTTTGGATTTGGGATCGCAAGGACCACGGCATTTGCGAGTTGTTCTTTGCACTTATCAAACGCTGCACGGGCATTTTCATTCCATTGCACTGGTGTTTTATCACGCCGTTTCTTCTTGCCTTTCAGCAATTCGTTGAGCGGTGCGAGAAGAGTTGCGGCATGGGGTATGTGGTTGCGATAAAATGTGAAAGATCCGATGATTCTTCGTAGCTCATGAATTGTTTTTGGCAACGGTAGTTTTGATATCCGCTCTACTTGACTAGGTAGGGGTTTAATACCTTGAGCTGAAATGAGATGTCCAAGAAAGCTAATTTCATCTTTACCGAGTTGGCATTTTGAGGGATTGATTGTTAATCCGTGTTCACATAAGCATTCGAGAATTTGTTTTAGGTGACGTTTGTGCTGTTCATCATTTTCTGAGAAAATAAGAATATCGTCAAGGTAAACGACGACAAAGTCAAAATCTCTCAAAATTGCGTCCATAAACCGTTGATAGGTTTGGGGTGCGTTCCGCAACCCAAACGGCATCCTTAAATATTCGAAGAGGCCAAATGGCGTTGTGATCGCTGTTTTTTCTATGTCTTTGGCGTTGACTGGTATGTGATGAAATGCCTTTACCAAATCAATAACAGAGAATTTTTTAGCGCCAGTTAATCGTGATGGTATATCGCGGATGTGGGGCAATGGATAGCGATCAGGGATGGTGATCGTATTTAAGCCTCTATAATCTCCGCATGGACGGATTTCTGTTGAATTCGGTTTCGGTCGAATTAGAAGCGGTGAAGCCCATGGTGATTTAGAACGACGAACAATCCCCAATTTTACCATCTCTTCGAACTCTTTTTTGGCTCGGTGATACATGCTTGGATGGAGCCGACGAGGTTTTGCGTAAACCGGTGGACCTGTGGTTTGAATGTGGTGTTCGATTGGATGCTTCGGTGTCTCTAAAAACGGAGTAGGACGTACCAATGTAGGGTATGAGTTGAGTAATTCGGTATATTCGTTGATATGATTTTTATCGATCATACTAATTCGAGCTGATACGGATGTTCGTAGCGTTCCTTGAGCAGAAACGTTTTTGCCATGAATCAAACGTCGTCGACGAAGATCTGGTAATAGATCAAAATGTTCGAGAAAATCGGCACCTATGATTGGGCATCCTACATCAGCGATGATTGCAGTCCATTGGAACGGTTGTTTAAAGCCAAAATCGAAGTTGCATTTTTCATAACCATAGGTATGAATTAAGCCACCATTAGCGCTATATAGTGAAAAGACAGGCTTGAGAGTCCGAGAGAGTTTTCGTCGAACGTATTTGATAGGTATTACAGTGAAATCGGATCCACTATCGATTAGAAATTCAAATTTTGAGTTGTTGTCGCGTAAAAATAAGCGGCGTGATGGCGTTGAAGGGGTTGAGTGTGCCGCCATCACTGTCCCTTCATTAGTTTTCCGAAGAGTTTTTGTTTCAGTTACAGGTGCCTTATAATTGCAAGGCTGGATACACTTTTCTGCGGCTTCACCAAATCTCCAGTGATACCAACAGAGTTCCGGACGCTGAGGCGAGTTTTTCCGCGGGGTTGGAGTTGGAGCTCGCGTTCTGGTACGGCTACGGGAACGATCGCGAAAACGACCACGGCTTCGTTCATTTTGCTGCGTAGAAAGTGCGGCGATTTGTGCTGATAACTCATTTAGTTTTTCCTCAACACTTTTCTCAGGCTTAATGGGAAGTTAGCGCGGCGATTTTCTGTGATAATTCGGCGAACCTGGCTTCGACCAATTCTTCAATTGACGGAGTACGTGATGTCGATGAAGTTGCGTTGTCCCTTGTTAAGGAGATGGCGTAAGTTGAACTGGTGTTTGAGCCCATAATTGCATGAAGCGAGTCAGCCATCGCAGCGAGGGAGTCGAGTGGAACTTTATGGATAGCTACATGTTCCTGCATACGTTGGGGTAACCTGCGTAACCAGAGCCGTTTTAAAATTTCTTCGCTGGTGTTCTTTCCTGCGAGGATGCGCATATCATTCAATAAGACTGAAGGTTTGCGTGTACCGAGAGAAACATCACGTTCACGGAGTAGTTGGTCGAGTTTTTCTTCACCACTAATTTTGTATAAGGAGATGATCCGTTCTTTAATTTGGTTATATGTAACAGAAGGTTCGACGGATAGTTCCAAAATATCGCTACATCGTTCCAAAACATCACCGGGTAATTTAGAAGTGATAATACTGGTCATGATTTCAGCGTCGGTAATTTTATGAACGCGAAATTGTCGTTCTGCGAGTGAGTACCAAAGTGACGGATTTGTGGGTAGAAAATCGGATAAAGCAATTTTGTCAAAGTTCGGCATCATTGTCGGCGTTGATGCGTGTAGCGAGCGTGAAATAATTGGAGTAGATGGGAATTGGAGGTCGATTGTAGATGTATATCGAGCGTTGGTATCTCCTGTAGCACTTGGTATCGTTGATTTTTCCGCGTCAGCCATTACACTCGGGTGCTCAGACTTTACATCTTCTGGCTCCATTTTTACAGCGATATTTACGCGATTAATAATTGGAAATTTAGATCGTTATGATCGGAAAAAAAATTTCCGATCCCGGGTTTCGGCACCACTTGTCGGAGTCTTACGTTCTCCGATCAAAGATTCGAGGGTTAGACTTTTTTGAGACGGTTAGCGTCGCGAATATTTCGCAAGCGCCGTTTTTATAATAGCGTCGCGCACCGCGCAAGCGCCGAATTTATTATTGAGCGTCGCGCAAACGCGCAATCGCCGTATTTAATAAAAAGCGTCGCGCAAACGCGCAAGCGCCGTAATTATTTTTAAGCGTCGCGCAAACGCGCAATCGCCGAGTTTAATTTTAGCGTCGCGCAACGCGCAATCGCCGTCCTATCTGTAGCGTCGCGAGAACTCGCAATCGCCGCCCTATCGAGTCGCAGTATTTAACCGTTGAAAATAAGAAACCACCGTTTTACGTTAAGAACTTTATTCGATGGAGTAAAAACACAAGTCATCTTCGGCTGCTCTCTACGCCAGTATTTATAATAACAAAAAATAGGGTTGCTTGGCTAAAAAAGAAAAAATGTTACAATATGGCTTTTACAGGTTAGGTATTAATACAAAACAAAAAACGGATGAATATTAGGTAGGTAAACAAAACAAGTAGGTAAATGGTATAATTATAGATTGCGACGGTAGAGAGCGCCTACACTTACATCTTTTGATTTTCATTTCCTTTCATTCATATAACGCTCTTTGCTCATTCAAAGTCACATCGTTCCCTTCGTTTCTATCCCTCAAAAATTGTTCCAATCTCTTCGTTTCCTTCCATTCTTGACGTTTTTATCACCAGCGCTAATAACAACACAATCATTTCAAAAAAATTGACCTTCATATTTTTTTCTAAAACGAGCTTACCTATCTGTTATTAATTGTCAATTTACACCAAAATTTAAAAAGTTTATTTATTTTGAGATGTGTTGTTACTTGTTATTAATGTTATTATACCAGATAATTGGAGGTGCTGTCTGCGTTATTGTTGGGATTTGAGGAAGAATCCCACAAACCTTGGAACCTTTTAAATCACTTACCGAACCAACACTATTTATATTACTAAAAAGGTTGTAATATTAATTAGAAATAATAATAACAAGGTTTAATGAAAAGCTTGAGCCAAAATATTTATTGTCCGAAAGGAAACAAGATCTGAACTGAACTGTAACTCCTCTGTAACTCCGAGGAGTACATAAAACTGGAGAGATCTTATAATAAAGTAACGATCCCGAAAAAACCTGGACTGCGCTAGGGAAAAAGCAGGACCGTTGTACAGTGCGGTAATTACGGTAAATCTAGTATGGTAAATCTAATAAGGTAAATTTCTTGTGTTACCTAAACACGTATTCCAACATTCCCCCAAAATTTTTAACACAAGCAATTTACCGTTCTCAAAATATATATATGTATACTTATAGGATTGTCTCTCTCTCCATGCACACGCTTCACTCTCTCTCAATCTTCAGTGTACAAATCAATAATGTTATATCAAAATCTAAGAAGACTCAAAGAAACAAAATAAACAAACAGTTAAACATACACAAATACAAAAATACAAAAATACAAAAATGCAAAAAATGCAAAAATACAAAAATGCAAAAATGCAAAAACGGAAATACATTATTCTAATACAACAATATTATTTTCTATCGCGAAGTTTCAATTATTTTCTGGTTGCTCAGGCTCTCGCAAAATGTTTTCCTCCTCTTCTTCAGGCATTTCGTCTGCTATGCCCTCATCAACGTCCATCGCCATCTGAATCGGACGAAACTCTACGTCGGGATTTATGTGAGGCGGTGGAGTCGGCTGCAGTATCTCGAATTCCTCTCGCGTTAAGTCTGGAATTTTAGGTTTTCCCTTTTTATCTCGTTTGTGGAAAGGTTCTTCAATTTTCTCGATCAGTCGCCTCAATTTAATAATCAGAGCTTTCGCCTCGTGAGTGTATCCATGTCCTTTGTAAGGCTTATATCCTGTCAAACAATACAGAATTAATAACTTTATAATTTTAGTAATTTTTCTCTCAAATAAACGAAGCTCGCTTTAGGTAAAGGTTTAGTTAGTATATCCGCCAGCTGATTTTTGGAGTCAATCCAACAAATTTTAATTTTCTTATTCAAATGACATTCCAAAATATAATGTAATTTAATTTCGGTCAAATGTTTTAATTTTGGTGAGCCAGATTTACTGGCACTTTCAATAGCTGAAGTATTGTCTCCAAAAATAGTCGCCGGCAGTAACGTTAGGTTAATCGCTCGCCGAGTCATGGCATTTACTGCCATCAATTCCATCGTTGCCGTATTCATCGAATTATATTCCGCTTCGCAGGTTGAACAAGCGACGGTATTTTGACGTCTGCTGATCCAAGCTACCGTGTCTCCAAAAAGCTGAATTACTATCCCTGTGGTCGATCGTTTGGTTTCCTCGCAATCTCCAAAACTTGCATCTGCGAACGCTACTAAATTATTGCTTTTACCTGTGTATTCCAACCCTGCACCTGTGGTTCCTCGCAAGTATCTGAAAATCCGCTTTACTTCCAGCCAGTCCATCTTATCCGGGTTACATTGTCTCCTGCTCAACAAATTTACTGCAAATGCGATATCCGGCCGAGTACTGTTGGCTAAATAAAGTAAACTCCCTATTGCCTCTCGATACGGAAATATATGATTTTCTTCTCGTTTTTCTCTCGCTTTTTCTCTCTCAGATTTTTGTTTAGCCGCCCTCTCGTCATCATAGGCGTTTCTTGTGGAAAAGCATTTTCCATGCGAAATTTTCTTAACATACTCTCACAATACAGTTTTTGATGTAAAAATAATTTTCCGTTCGCTCTATCTCTCTCCACTTCTATTCCTAGATATTTCTTTGGCTCTCCTAAGTTCGAAACTTCGATTTTCTTTTGTAATTTCCCTATAATTGATATTATTTTATTTTCGCAATTTCCAGCTATCAAAATATCATCAACATATAGAATTAAAAACGCTTTAAAACCTTCCTCATTTATGTAAAACAAGCATGGATCGTTTATTTCATGTTTAAAACCTAATTCGGTCGCAATTACAGTGAACTTTTTATTCCATTGATTCGGACTTTGCTTTAGGCCATACAATGCCTTTTTCAACTTGCATACTTTATGTTCTCTCTCCCAATCTGTCGCACTGAGTCCTTCGGGTATTTCCATGTAAATCTCTCCCTCCACGTCTCCATGTAGGAATGCAGTTTTTACATCTAACTGAAAAACGGTAAAGTTTAATTTGTTTATTATTGCAAAACTCGTTCGCACAGTCGTGAGCCTAGAGACTGGTGCGTAGATATCACACAGTTCATACTCTTTCCTATCCTTGAAGCCACGTATAACTAGCCTAGCCTTGTATCTAATACTTCCATCACTCTCTCGTTTCTGTTTAAAAATCATCCGCGAGTCTAAAATATTTGGTTTGATACCTTCTCTCACCTTAGGTCGAGGTACGATTTCCCACACCTCATTTTTAATCATCGCTTCGATTTCTTCATCTATCGCTCGCTTCCAATTCACTTTATCCTTTGATCGCATCGCCTCCGCATACGAAGTTGGATCTTCCTGTATTTTCGTTAATAGCAAATAGTATTCCTCATCCCAGTTTCCTTCTTCACTGCTATCTTCTTTAATGCTTTTCCGCATCGCGTTTAGTGCTGTTGCGAATTCGGATTCGATTTCCTCGCATTGAATAGTATCAATATCAAATTCTTCAGAGTTCTCACTCGGATCGTTCGCCACCACTTCATGCTCTTTTCCCTCATTCGTTTCTGGTCGCACACTCTCGTCCTTATCATCAATGTTTAATTCACTTTCATTTGTTTGTTCAAACGAGGCAAACCACTCTTTCTCTGACGCTATTTTAGTACCTGAAATTTCGCTCTCTTCGATCAATTTATCGATGTCGGCGTAGGTTTTATCCTCGATGAATCTTACATGCTTTGTTCTGACAATCTTTTTCGATTTGGGTAGTAAAATTCTATAGCCTGTCTCAGTATAACCTACCATCACTCCTATTACCGCTCGTTTTTCTAATTTAAGAAAGTGATTTTTATTTCGTAGCATATAACATAAACAACCAAATCGTCTCAGTTTTTCCATTCGAAAATTACAATCAGGTAGAAATCTACAAATGGGCAGTTCAAAATTTATTCCTTTGTGCGGGGATCTGTTGTATACATGTATTGCGGCTCCTAAGGCCAAATCCCAGTGACATTTCGGTACTCCGGAATCAAATATCATGGCCCTAACTCTCTCTTGGATAGTTTGATTAAATCGTTCAGCTAAGCCATTATGTTCAGGTGTATATGGTTCAGTGAACTGCATCTCGCATTTCTCTCTCTCGCTCACCTGTTTCATTATACCACCTGTATACTCTGTCCCATTGTCACATCTTATCTTTCGAATTCGTATCTCGTCGCCTAGATGTGCTCTCAAATTTTGTAAATATAAGTCGAAACACTCTCCTACCTCATTTTTCTTATTCATCACATAAGCCGTCGCAAAACGAGAATAATCATCAATAAAAGTGACAAACCAACGGTATTTTGAACCATAGGTTGGCGGGTCAATGGGACCCATTACATCGGAATGTATTAATTCCAAAGATTCAGTCGCACGCGTTCTGGTCTCGTTGAATGGCAGCTTTTTCATTTTTGCCATTGCACACGTTTCGCAGTCTAGTATGTCTTCTCCGAAAACAATCTTATTTAGTGATGGTATTGTTTTCTGTAACTGTCTCAGATAGTTTAAGGATAAGTGACCCAATCGCACATGCCACAGATATCCTAAATTCTCTCTCATCTTGTGTTTTGGAATTTTTCCCACACTCGAAATATCTAAGTCGTCACTATCGTCTATGTCTACTAGTTCGCCTATATCGATTTCCAAGCTGTATGGAAATTCATCAATCTCTCGTCTCGTAAGGTTTTTCTCCATATTTTGTGTTTCCTCTATTCCTTTCTCCAATTGTTTCTTTTCGCCTGTCGTCAGTGTTGTACTCTCATTTCTCTCTATCTGAATTTCTGTCGCTCTTTCCGATTCAGTATCCTTCGGACTGTTATTGTCCAAGACAGTTTCGTTCAGTTTGGACACCTTTTCTGGCGGGCTGTCGCTTCCTTTCTGCGCTGTGTTATTTTCGTCTCTCTCTTCGGTGATTTCTGTCGCGTCTCTCTTTCTCGAATAATTATGTTCTAATGAGCATTCGTTCACATTTCCCACTAAGGCTTTATCGCACTCGCTGTCGCGCTCAATTTGAATTTCGATAAACCAAAAGGGGTCATGGTATTTTCCCTTAAACTCGATTTTATTCGTTTCGCGACACACGAACATAATTTCTTTATCAGTTAGCAGTACATTATATCCACTCATTACAAATTTCCTTATCGACAACAAGTTTTCCGACAGATCGGCTGTCACTAGAACATTTTCTAAGCTGATTTGTTTACCGAAACCATCGCAAACTTTTCCTATCAAATCTCCTCGCCACTTAACTTGTATATTAAACCGGTCATTTTTATTTGCTCCCGCAATTTCACTCACACTCTCTCTCGGGTTTTTAATTACAAATACATCTTTGCACATGTGTTCAGTCGCTCCGGTGTCACAAATAAAATTTATAATTAAATTCTTACCTTCTGTAATCATATATCTCTGCTCGTCAGTAATCTCCGGTAAGCCTATCTCCAGCTCGTCAGGGGACATCTCTCCTTCTATACCGTCATCAAGTTGTTCTAACTGCTTTTGGAAATCGGTGACAAAGGCTGTTGCCTCCGCCAGCTGATCGGTAACTGCAGAGGGAAGCACCCGTGTTGGCGGTTGATACTCGAAAGCTGGCAGGGAGTCATCGGGCTCCCACACCTCGCTCGTCTCCGGTAAATCTATGCGTTGAGCTTGTCCTTGAGCAAAGAAGTCTGCCAGTTCCTGTCGCCTTTTTCTTTCCGCCTCCTCTCGCATCTGACGTATTTCTCTCGCTGACGGTAGGCCGGAGGTGGACGGAATCGGCTCCGGTTCAACACCATCTCTCGCGGAGTCTCTCGTTTCACAATTCCTTGCGCTCGTTCCAACGGCAGCTGTCGCATTCGAGTTTTTCGTAAAACCTAGAAAAGCACAAGCATCGTTATCATTATCTTCACATTCTGTGTCCCAATCCATCTCTCTCTCTCTCTCGTCTGTCACCAAGTTTGCCAGCGCTGTTTCGGGTTTTACTCCGGTAAACACTCGTTTCGGTTTTCCCCTCGCAAAATTTCTTTTTGTAGCCACTCCTTCGTTCGACTGTCGCTGACCTCTAGGTTTCGAGTATTGTTTCGGCCTGTAGTGCTTAAAAGTATTATACATTTTACCGACATTATTATTATTATGGTTATTACCTCTCGCAGAATTCGGTATACTACGCTCTTTGTTCAAGCGTCCTTTAGTGCCCCGGAACTGTCTAGGTCGATAGGGAAATCTATGTCCTACAGCACCTCGGTTAACACCCTCACGAATTCTTTGTTTTAGCGCTTGAGCATCTTCAATACCCAAGATCGGACACTCCTCAGAAATATGCGTTCCGAAACGATGACAGTTGTAACACTTTATTCTTCCCTGGTGAGGACACTCGTAGCTTATATGTCCGAAGTCACCGCAGGAGTAACATCGGGTTTTTGCTGACTCCGTCTCTCGCTGTTGCATCTCTCGCCGGTGTATCTCTCGCCGATCGCTCGCAGTTCGTCCGGTACCTCTCATACGGGAAAAGTAAGCTCGAGCTGGCTGAGATGTACTATTTGAATTTGCAGCTTCCTCCTGTAACAAAATCGATTTAAAGTCAATATATGTCAAATCTTTAGCATTGCCCATAGTCACCATTCGCAATCGAACCGACGGGTACACTGATACGGTTGCATTAATCGCTTGATCTAAGATTTCATCCATAGACAATGGTTTGCCTATAAAGTCGAAAGTATTGATAACGTCATCAAATCTCTGTATAAAATGGAAGACTCTCTCACCTTTTCCCAGTCGCAAATCATGGAACTTTTTACGTAGAGCGGCGGTATTTAGGTTCATTTCTGCCTTCTTAAAATCACAGACCGCCTTAATCATTTCATAGGGTTTTTCTATTTTTAGCACTTGAGCCTGGTATCTCTCGTCCAACCTTGCAAAAATCAAATCCCTCGCAGACTGCTCAATGCTCTCATCCCTCGCACTTACTGCTACCGATTCCTTGGTAAAATTTGGAAACCCTTTCGCTCGCAACTCTCCTTGTATCTGATCCATCCAAAGGTCTAACCGTCCATTTCCCGTCAATTTATATTCTCGTCGCACGCTGTCTTTCGTTAGGGAATTTAATAATTTATTTAAATTTAACTCTCTCTCATCTACCGGTGCATTTACTTCCGAAGGTGTTCCATCTCGTATCCTCTCGCTTGGGTTATCTGTCGCACTTTCTTTTTCGCAATTTACCTGTTCAATTTTTCGTCGTAATTCCTGATTCTCCCGTCGCAACCTCTCAATTTCCGACTCTTCGTCGTCCACCGGCCTGTCATTGACCCTCCAGCTTCCACGTCGCATGTTACCTGTAAATTTTCAACATTAGAATTAATATTAAAAGAATAATTTCGATAATCTCTCATCGCTCGCGTAAGTATGTGCATATAGTGTAAGCGTTATTTAGCCAGAGCAAAGCCAAGCATAAATAAGACTTATATTCGCGTCGCATATATATTGGGATTTTAATGATTTAGCATTAATGAGGGAATCCGCGGCTCTCAACTTTTAATATTTTTAAAGGAGTGTTGATTTCCGCGAAGACTCAGATGTACCCAATCCGTGGAACACACACGCGACCAGATCACCTGCTTCCCACCAAAGTTCCTGATGCCAACGGGACACACGTTCGACACC
This sequence comes from Phenacoccus solenopsis, assembly GCA_009761765.1. Lineage (NCBI taxonomy): Eukaryota > Metazoa > Arthropoda > Insecta > Hemiptera > Pseudococcidae > Phenacoccus > Phenacoccus solenopsis. The sequence continues at coordinate 18,645 of VFXL01000058.1, read as the reverse complement.
ATTTCCTCTGGGAGAACCTCAAATAATCGTATATGATTCGGTTACCCAATATAATTCTCTCATTAAACTCTCACTCGCGAAGAGAAAACCAACATAAACTGTCATCACCTCTCATATCAATTTTCATTTACTCAATTGTTCAAAATTCGTGAAATTATTCTAAATAAAATTTTGAAAAGAAAGAGAACTCCTTTTGGTTATCACTCTCTGATTCTGTCACCAGTTTTCTTCTTCGACTCATTTGTCCTCGTTGGTGTCGCATATCGTCTCCGTTTCTGGTATAAAATATTCACCATAATTTTTAATTAACTCTCTCAATCCAACGCTAGGAGAAATGCACGTGTCTAGACACCAGCATGTTGTCATGCTCGCAAACTGTCACTGGAGACTCCACATCGCAACCGAATCCGATTATTCTGCTAAATACTACGCGTAATTAAAACGAAGAATTAATTTACAATAGGTATCACTCGCCAACATCACTCATCTCTCACAGAATCCATCACCATGCACAGTACTTTATTTTGTTTTCACTCACATTGCTTATGTTTTTCAAAAAGTATCAAAACACTAACCTGATACGTAAATTATCAATACTAATCAATCAAACAATCGCACTTATTCCAATGTTGAAAATTTACTTTGAAAAGGTGAGCTTATTAATTACCAGTAAAATTACAAAAACCGTTGCATAAGAAAAGTACCTCCACTTCAAAAGTTTTAAGCTACGTATTTTCATACCATCAACATGTGTTGGCGGATGAATACATACATGTTGATTGACCAATGACAAGCAAGCCGTTATTATGTAAAAATGAACTGCGTAAAAGCTCCGCCATCTTGCGCATCAAATCACAATAGAAGCGATAGATAAAATTATTACATTACTTACAGTTGTTGTCCGATTAAAATTTTCAATTAACCACATCATACGTATCATCGGAAAAATCACCATTCGAAACACTTACGTATTTATTTTCAACACCAACGGAAAGCACCAATTGCACCACATTAACACATTTACGTATTTTCGAAATTTCGACTCTCGCAAATTTAAGTATTGATCACTCGCATCAAAATTTCATTGAACTCATTAAACCCTCGCTCATTAGGTCGCCCGTCTGTCGCAAAATATCATTACACTTATTCGAATTAGCCGTAGCCACGTTTTACTGAATATCGAACTACGCTACTCGCTACCATGTTGGGATTTGAGGAAGAATCCCACAAACCTTGGAACCTTTTAAATCACTTACCGAACCAACACTATTTATATTACTAAAAAGGTTGTAATATTAATTAGAAATAATAATAACAAGGTTTAATGAAAAGCTTGAGCCAAAATATTTATTGTCCGAAAGGAAACAAGATCTGAACTGAACTGTAACTCCACTGTAACTCCGAGGAGTACATAAAAACTGGAGAGATCTTATAATAAAGTAACGATCCCGAAAAAACCTGGACTGCGCTAGGGAAAAAGCAGGACCGTTGTACAGTGCGGTAATTACGGTAAATCTAGTATGGTAAATCTAATAAGGTAAATTTCTTGTGTTACCTAAATACGTATTCCAACATGTATTTATTTGCGCAACACGATCATATGCGAGTACTAAACTATGCTAACAAAATCTGGCTAAAAATTACAGATTGCAAGCCTAAAAGTAGGAGACAAGGTAGGTTAAAGTAATAACATTTTGAGGCACTTGGGGCGCTAGCTCCGACAATATAATTCAAAAATTTACCTGATACATTATGCAATTGCAGTTCGACTTCTAAACGTTCGATTTTTTCTTCTATCTTAATCTTTTTTTTTTTTTAATTCAGTTAGCTCATTTTCTATTTCTGCAATTATTCGCTTACACCCTTTTAATGGCATATTTGTTTTTATGTTTTCGGATTTAAATTGTGACATATCGACCAAATTGCTTTCGACTAATATTCTGAAACACGCATTAACATTAATAAATAAGTAATGAATTATTAAGTAATTAAATAATGAGTTTCGCGCCTTTGATTATTGTATAGTAGCCTTCTATATTAAGTTACACGTATTATTTTCTATTCGACTAAAAAGATACCTATTACAGCCTACCTGATGTGTGTTAGAGGGGTCGGAAAAGGGTGTGGTCTTCAAATCTTTGCGTTTCAGACCATTTATAATCATTTGGCAAATGCACAACTCTTTGGTATACGCATTTATATATTTTTCCCACGAGTGTTCATGAAATTCGCTCAAAATTTGGTGAGAACTTCTTCTTAAAAATTCAAAAATAATATTTTCTTATTTTTTCGATATACCTCAAAATGGCCGATCACTGAAATTTTGAGGGAAGATGGAGAAGAGGCAAATGGCTCAAATTTTTGGTTTTTGATCTCATATGAAAGAATAAGTCACGGACACCAATGCTTCGAAATTTCAGCTTCATACGTGCATTTGGAGAGGAGTTGAAGCAAAAAACGACTTTTTGAGGAAGTTTTGAGCAATAAAATTTCTGGAATTTTCCATATATCCTCACCAAATCAATTTACAAAAATCAAACTTTGTGTAAAAGTTTAGTTATTGACCAGTATATGACCTCTAAAATTTCGGTCTAAATGGATTCAAAATGGCGGATTATAAAAATTTGAGTAGAGCTTGAGGAGCCTCAAATTAGTGAAAATGTAATTAATACGAACTTATATATGATTATTGGGGATAAAAAGCATACTATATCTCAAATTCACCTTCACAAATAATATTGGAAGGGATAAGGAGGGGGGTTATCGGTCTCAAAATGTGGTGGGGGTACATGAGAGGTCGAAAATTTTTTATTGTGGTATCATATGATAAAATGAACCCAAGTGACTAACCTATTCTGATTTTAGCTTCCCAAATGAATTTGGAGGGGAGTTTGAGCAAAAAAGTTTTTTAATAGAGGGGAAATCGCTGCAGGTAATTCTGTGAATCTAATATAACCTTTTGAATTTGGGACAAAATGGATCCAAAATGGCCAATCTTCACAATCTGAGGATAAGTGGTGGAGCCTCAAGTGGTTATGATGAGAAATATATGCTCATATACATTTAAATTCCAGCTTCATACGTGCATTCGAAGGGGAGTTGGAGCAAAAAACGGCTTTTTGAGCAAGTTTTGAACAATAAAATTTCTGGAATTTTAGACTTGGTGTTGGGCGCGTCCTGTAGACATGAAGAAGTTGGTAATGTTATTTGTAAACTTGAACAAACCTCAGTTAAAAACTCAACTCTAGTGGTGTAGCATGGTTGCTTGCGTTTTTTTTCAACTTTTTTTATTTTACTCGTTCAAGATTTTTTTTTTTTAATTTTCTATTCCCCCGTTTATGTGAATATTTGTTTTTTTTTTCAATAATTTTAATTCCACGTGCTCATAAATTTTTTGTTTTTTCGATTTTTATCAGATACGGTCGTGAATTTTTTGTTTTGTTGTTTTTTAAAATATAAAAAACTGACACGGAACGAATCATTTAAAATAATTTTTTGGTAAATTTTTGAAGGAGGAAGCGAATCTCACGAGCCCTCGGTGTCTATTCGAGGGCGCAAGCATCGCTCCCACCACTGTCTGAGACGCAAAGATTTGAAGATCTCTCTTCCGTTTTCTCTTTCCTAAATGAATTTGGCTGTAATAGCTATCATTTTTATTTAAAAACTCGACTAAAAAATTATAATCAATTTAAATTAGAATTTTTGGTATTTTTTCATTAATGAAATTTTTTTATTTGTATTCAAGACGCAGTCCTTTCAAACGGGAATATTTCACATAGGTAGTTTATGGAATATTTTCATAAACAACATAAGCACTAAAAATATCCATTCTTTCTTTACGAATTGAAATCTGTCCAATGATCTCAAAAACTCTGGAAATATGCGAATAATACAATTTTGTTTTTAAAATACGTAATCATTTCGCCGTGGCTTGAGCTAATATACGTAATGTAAATGATGAAAAATTGTAAAAAGAAAAATTTCTAAAAGTATTAAAAACCAAAAGAAAATTCCGAAAACCATAAAATGTTCAAGAATGATGCAGAAAATATAGAAATCCAAAAATCATTTTCATAGTACACAAACGTAATTGGAAAGAAAGGGTGAAAAACCTGGCTAAAGTTAATCCGAATATTTGAAATCCCTGTATACCACTAGGCATCTCTCATTTTCACTTCAACAAAGGAATTCGGTTGAATTCGCCCCTATACTATGTAATTTATATGGAACGGTGAAACAGCATTTAACAGGTCGTTAATTTCCCGTGCAAATTTGTAGTAATCGTGAAATACGCTCGTTGGCAACGTACATACATAATTCACTAACGATCTTCATCGTGCGTCAGTTTATCAATCATATACCTCAAACGAATTCCTTCGTCAATTCCAAATAGTACATTGGTGTAGAGGGAAGGGATTTCGAATCAATCACCCTCAGTTTATGAGTAGTTACAAATGCCGAAGAGATTTGTAACGAAATATCCAAAATGAAGAGAGAAATGGATTTGATGCTATAAAATAAAAAATTGTGAGTATTGATTGAACGACATATAGATAAATAATATATGAATGTTATTTGAAAATTTTCATTCCTTACCACATTAACGCAGTATATAAAGCGAGGGGAAGTAAATCAAGATTTGTAAACAATAACTTATCATCATCAGGGGATGAATGAAGGTTCAAACGTCAACTAGGTTCTCCCCTTCTCCTTCCACCTAGCTAATCAGTATCTACTCTACTGATTCCAAACGATTCATCGGGCACGTTAAACTTGTGAAATAACATAAACTACTCCTTAAAACAATCGAAGCGAGAAACGAAATTATAAAATTACTCCGGAGACGAAAAACAATAACATTAGTATTAAATTATGGCGTAAAAATGTCGAATTACGCATTTCATTCGTCGCTAAGCAAAACAAACGATTGGGGTTAATTTCGCGTAAAAATCATTTAAGCTCGATTTTTACCGACAAAACGTTATTCACGCCATCAAGAAGTTTTCTGCGAAAAAAATCGTCAATTTAACCGCGATTCGCGAAGCGGGGCATATGTGAAAATGAATAAACCTTTATTGTGTAAACTAACAATTTAACGACGAAATTTCCACCCCCATTGGGACGAAGATGGCAGCGTGGGTGATTTGTGTATCGGTTCATTTAGCTCGATTTTCTTCGAATATAATAGAAATTCGGGCTCACGCCGCATCACTTCCGCTTCTATAGATAAAAAGTCGAAGAAGTAGAAAAAGAAACTGCGAATTTTCAAAAAGAGCTTTTCTTTCGGTCGAAAACTTAGTTAAAATCTAATGCTATTCATTCGCCGCATCTTGTTTGCAAATAATGATTTTTTTCGTTCGGTGTTTCTATTTAGTTCTTCGGCGCTCTTTTGTTTCGTCGGCGGATGTTATTTAAATGGGTAATTACATAAAAATAGTTTTTATTTCGAGATTTTAAAAGACTAATTTGAATTAATTGCTTTAAATTTTCTATCTTCGTAAGTTTATATGAGAAAAGCGCGCGGTTTTTTCCCAATACGATGTATAGTACTAATTGCGCGATAAAATGTTCAACAGAAGCGTGTTTTTTTTATCGCCTTTAAATTAATGGCTTTTTAGTGAGCTGTTTTTAGTACGAGACCTGGTGGGTATGAAAAACAAGCTGTAAGCAATATTTTTCTTTTCAGAAATTTTAAAACTTCGCAACTTTTCTCTTTCCATTACGAATGTTCTGTTTTAAAATCAACTTTTGTGTGTTTCGTAATTTAAAGTTTTTTTTTTTTACTCCCTTGCAAGTTTTCATATTCCGGAGAATTATATAAGAGCACTTACTCGCGACTACTTCAGTGGCATACGAATCAAGTAGATGATCCTATATGACACGTATTTTTCATTAACCATAAAAGGATTTCATCGGTATTTTTTTTCGCTTTGTACGAGTTGAAAAATCTTAACACCTATCAAAATTGATCGCATATGTATTTCGCCCAATATGCTTCATTTCGATATTCCATACCGTAAGTGTACAACAAGCATTATAAACTCGCGTAGGTGTTTTGAATTTGAAAAATCGTTTTTCCCTGAATTTTCCGAAACGAAAGAGAAAAAGAATAATGGATTAGAGGCTAAGACAATGAATGATCTGTTAGCTAAAGCGAGCTCAAAGTTATCGAACTGGTGGAAAAAATGAAAAAATATTGAAAAAAAGTAAGCAGCTATAGGAAATTAATTTGGGCCGAATTTTTTCGTATGGATTTAAAAACCTTAAACTCCACTCGAAAAATGAATACTATTTAACTGATTGACAATTCATTGAATTCATTGCCCTTTATCTTGACATGATAAGTTCATTTAAGTAATTCAAATGGTGAGAAAGATATTTCTTCAAGAATCACTTGGAAAATCAGTTTTTTATATTCATTTGATTATTTAAAATTTATTTTTTATTTATTTACATTATTAATTTTATTAATAATTGTTTTTATTTATGAAATTTTTACTAAAACAATTATTTTATTTATATCCTTTAATCGTTCACTGAGATATTCTTCATATATGTATCATCAAATATGGACAAAAAAATTACAAAAAACTACGATTCTGAGTGATAGAAGATATCTAAGCCTTTATGTATATTTTTGTCAGATTATAACTCGAAAAGTATAGGTGGAATAGAATAAATGAATATTACTTAATTTTTTGAAAATTTGATTTCCTTTCATTAGACATTAAGTTCGTTTACTTACAAACAAAGTACGGTGAGATGTCTTTTACAATATTTAAAAGTCGAACCAAGAAGTCGAACCAAGTCCCATAATTATCTCTCTATGTATTAAAATCAAAATGAAATCGGTTTTGAGATGCGCGCGCATCCTTTTTTTGAATAGCAGGTATAAAAGGTATACAAAGAAAAAAAGGTTGTAAATTTTAATAAAAGCCTTGTACATGCACAAGGGTAAGTCATAAAATTTTTTTGAGTAGCAGGTATAAAAAGTATAAAGGATAGTAGCTATACAAAAGGAAAAAAGGTTAATTTTTATTGCGAGTCCCGAAGGGGCGAGGAGGCACTAGTATACATTAGACTAATTGGGCAATTCGCCACAGAAGCTTCAACTTTTGAAGCTGATATGATGAAATGAAATTGAAGGCAATCGAGTTGTGAAAACTTATGTAAATCCATAAAATCAATTTTAAGAGCAAAGCAGTTGAAGAAATCATAATTATTAAAATAATACACTGAATATTGAATGCAGCCATACTTTTAAAACTACCTTATTTGAAATTAAAAAAACAAAAACTAATAAAACAACACCATACCTAGTCCATTTTTAGCCAGTTTCCAAATTCACGCTTCCTCGTTCCCTTCCCTTCCCTTCCCTTCCTACCCTTAAAGATATACGTTCGACGTGTATATTACGAAATCGACCAAAAATGGGTTAAATGGATGAAATATTATTAGGATTGATGATCTAGTGATTTCTCCTTGATCTTGTTCGTACTCACTCAAATAACGAATTTTCTAAGAAAAATTATATCACCTTCATCCTGCCGAAAATAGCCTAAATAATGCTTAGATGGGTGAAATATGTTTAGATTAAACGAGTAAAAAATCTAATGATTTTTAGCTACTGAAGTACATTCTTATTGAAATGGTGTCTCGTTCCGATGTCTTTTTTTTAGACATTTAGAGATGTTTTTTGAGTTCGAAGAATGTAAAAGCGAAACAAAAAAAATGTACCCTAGTGTAAAAGCCCCTTCTTCCAAGTTGGTCGCTTCTTGTAGAAGCCTCCTACTGACATCACGTCATCATGGTAGGATAGACCGAGCTGCCTATAAAAGACTCTGTTGGATTGTTGGCCCAGTAATCGGGCATTAGTTGTTTAGACCTAAGGGTCTTATTTTGAAAGAATTTTCAGTATCAAAATATATATATATAGATATAGTTTTAGTCATAGTGGTGCCCGTTTTAAGCATACGAAGTCATTGTGGTGCCCGTTTTTAACGTTGTGGTGCCCAAATCGGGCGCCACAAGGTTTTTAAGCTAAAAACTATCAGAAAATGATCGTCTCACCCCTCTGGGTCCACAGCTGAAGTTTTAGAGGTGGGCACCACAATGACTATATTTATATATTAAAAATTAAACTCCTTATAAACACTAGAGTTTATGGTACGTATACCTTGTGGTGCCCGATATGGAATCCTCAAAAGACAATTTCTTTGTGGTGCCCGGCATATGGCTGGGCGCCTCATAGTTCAAAATATACAAGGGCACCACAAGAATTTGAATACGTATATTATATATATATATATCGATATTTTTGGAGCCAGTAAACAAGACTCTTTGAGTGCATCATTGGCTTATTTGATCTTGAACGCGAAATAAAATTCATTCGGCAATTACGTCAGTTTTGGTAATAATAATTATTTTTTTTTGGGGGTTTGAATCAATGTATTGAGGAACAAAATTTGAAAATTACAATGAGAAACCGGAGTGTAATAATAATGAAAAAATTCCAAAAATATCGATACTCAACCGATACTACGATTAGTATTAATACTCAGTCGATATTACGAAGTATCGATATTATCGATATATATCGATATTCATAAGACCCCTATTTAGACTTCTTCGGAGACTTACTAAGACTTTAATACCACGAGTATTTCCAAGTGATACAAGAATTTTAATTTTTATTAAAATTTTTCAACTACTTTGTGTCCCCAATCGATTTTTTTTTGTTTTGTTTTTTTGTTTTTTTTTTTCATTTAAGCCTTTTTTCCAAACTGGACTAATCTACAGATTTCCTCATATCATTGTCAGTAGGTGAAATTGAATAAGTGTTCTATTCTATATTAACTTTTACATAGTTTAAATCTATGCTCCAGTTTTAGACACTTACTAAAGCAAAATTTTCAAGAATTCGCAATTCCATTGCACCGAACCAACGATTCCAAGCCTGTTGCCAAAGGCTGCGGTAGAGAGTTGGAATCCTCACGATCATTTTTTTTTTTTTTTTTGATTCATTAATATCGATAGTAGATGCATTATGCACATAAATATGCTACCTATGGAACGAAATACACGATTCATATTCAATGATAACGCTCATAATAAGATTTTATTAGGAATGATTATTTTTTATGGTTGGCTAAAATAGGATTTTAACTAAAAATTACCTTCTTCCCATATATTTTAAATGAAAAATAAAAATGTATATTCTCAACAAATTACCCCTCCCCCCTCATATATTGTGGTTACGAAACTGCATGATTCGATTCATTTTTTCGATAATCCAGATGACTCAGATCCTGAAATTAGATGAACATTCGAAATCTATGATTGAAATTGTTTTTAAACGAATTTTCCCAACTCTTTGCAATCCTTGAATTCATGTCATTTGATTTCAATGAAGCTACTGAAATTCGCCTAGAAATTTAATTCATTCGTCATTTCGAGCCTATTTCTATCGATACTTGAACAGCTGTATTGTGATTTCATGACTCTAAATTACCTACATAAAAATAAAAGTTGAACTCCTCAACAGGCCCGAGATAGATTAATCAAATCCTAGATGGGCTTTTAATTTTTTTTTTTTTTTTGTTTGATGGTACTTTTGTATTGAATAAAAATTTTTACCGAAAAAAGCTTAAATTTTTTTGGAGGGAACTTAATTACTTCTTAGCCTCCCTCTGGTTACAAGCCTGCTTCTCAAGTGTATTTGATAATACATATATATTAAGAAGAATACTAGACATTTAGACAGTTTACAACTCAAACATTTTCTCATTTGTCCAAAAGCTGGCATTTTTGTGTTCGCTGATTAACTGTATTATACAAAGTGAGAATAGGCAGCTGAATTCCCTACTCCCCCTTTAGTTTTCACAATACTTAGTATTCAATTGAATAACAATTTTCAAATAAAATTTTTCAGACTCTTGGTCATTGTAAAGTCTTCTTATACTGATCTTGAAAAATTTTCTATGATTTTCTCACCTGTGTACGACCTACTAATCTTAAGATAGGCAATTAGATTTTTTCCTCCCTCCCTTGTTGAAATAACTCTTCATACATACTTGAGTGAACTGTAAAAGCGTGCATTTTCTTTGCGAATTCGACCAACAGAACGTTTATATTTAATTCATCGCGAAGTAAAAAAAATTCAAACGTAACGAAAGTAAATAAGGAAAGTGAGTAAGTACCTGGTAGAAAAAGTAGAAAAAAATATATACCCTTAAACGTTAATTCGTTTAAAGTAAAAACTAATTTATATATTTACCGGTGCAGTTAGCACCGCCATCATTAATTATCGCTTCAGCGAGAGCAATTAATAAAAAAAAACGCGTCCACTGGCGTAGAAAATAGTGCTATAATGCTGACTGAAATCGAATCTTTCTTTTTCCCTCGTCGTTTTCTTACATCCATACGAAACGAATGAACGATATTAGAGCCTATGAAGGGAGGTGGAGAGCGGCGTGTAACCGAACGAATGTTTTTAAGTATCCATTTTGCTTTTAATTTTTCATTAAATTACGTCATTTGAAAGGCTATAAAAATTGGCGCCAAATTTAACGCAGAAAGTAGACACACATAAGTGAAACCGTGAACGCACGGTGTATTGTGTTTTAGCGAAAGACGCGTAAAGCGAATAAATTGCAGACAACGGTACAAAATGGCGAGAGGTGTTCGTAATGGCTACATAAATATTCTCGACAATTGCGAAGCACGTTACGACTACGAGCGAAGCCATTTTATACCAAACGTGGATTATATTTTTCCCCCGGAATATAAAAAAACCATCATCATATTCCATTTTGAAATCATTTCACATAAGTGAAAGAGTATTTCCCGGAGTATAGCGTGGTAAAAGGAAAGTCTTTTATTTCATCCTAAATCCGACTAGATTTAAGAAATCTTTTTTCTTTTTTCTCTTCGTTTGCGGTATCCGTCTTGTCCTATTCTTCGTGTCGTAATTTATTCGAATAATTTTTACAAAAAATGATCCCTTTCGTTTGCTTCGCTGACCTTTAAATAATAAGTACTCGATGAGAAGTTCCTACCCTGCGAAATGTTATTGATGTTGATTTTTCTTATACGAAAGGAGAGGATTTTTTTTTGCATCGACCGAATTCTTTTTTTTTTCATTTTTTTACTTTGTAAAAGACGCGGTTTTCTGAAGAAATGTAGGGCCGCGCGCGTTAGTGATTAGCATTTGAATAGGAAATTAATAAAACATCTTTATACTTTCTTCGATTTCAAATTTATCTGAATCCATTTTCACGTAAATTATGAACGACTTAATTGCTACTAATGATCAAAACAATTGCAACATTGAAAATAGGTAGCATAAGTAGGCAATGTAAGGAATTAAAATTATTTTATAAACGCTTATGATATGAATCGAAACCAAATTTTGACATAAACTAAACAAAAACATACCTATTTGTTCAACACCGGATTGACAGATTTGTCAACTTAAGTTATTTTCAGTTCATCGTTTTGTTATGCAATTACATTTTGATATAATGTACGAGGACTGTCTCATCCTCTCCAAACATTGAAAAGCAAATGCTCACAATAGTGATCTTACTACCACGCCGTTCCCCTCTCCTCCCCTCCCATCAGCTCATAAACTTTCTCAAACAAATTAAGATATTCTATAAGACCTGAACCTATAATTTATTCGTGCTTTTGGTCCAAGTGCCAATACAGGGCACGACCAAAAAAAAAATTAAAAATTACATGCATGCTTTGTTCCTTTTTTAGCTGAGTTTTTAACAAAACGATAGCTATTACAGCGTACCTGATTTGGGAAGGGAAGGTCGGGGAGGGTGGGGTCTTCAAATCTTTGCGTATCAGACCATTTGTAATCATCTGGCAAATGTCCAACTTTTTGGTATATATATATTTTTTTCCCCCACGCGTAGCATTCGCTCAAAATTTGGTGAGGAACTCTTCTTGAAAATGCGCAGAAGTATTTTTTTTGTTTTTTCGAAAAATTTCAAAATGGTGGATGACTCAAATTTTGAGGGGGACTGGAGAAGAGGCAAATAGCTCAAATTTTTCGTTTTTGATCTCATATGAAAGAGTGAGTCACGGACACCAACATATTCAAATTTCAGCTTCCTAAGTGCATTTTGAGGAGAGTTAGCAAAAACCTGTTTTTGAGGAAACTGCGTTTTTTGTGTCACTCACCCTGCGCAGGCGGGTGTGGATAAAATTCGCTCAAAATTCGGTGAGGAACTCTTCTTGCAAATACGCAAAAATAGTTTTTTTGTTTTTTCGATAAATTTCAAAATGGCGGATCACTCAAATTTTGAGGGGGCTGGAGAAGGGCAAATAGCTCAAATTTTTCGTTTTTGATTTCATATGAAAGAGTGAGTCACGGATACTAACATATCCAAATTTCAGCTTCTAAGTGCATATTGAGAGGAGTTAGATCAAAAAACGGCTTTTTGAGGAAGTTTTGAGTCATGAAATTTCTTGAATCTTCCATATCTCCCCACCAAATCAAGTTAAAGAGGTCAAATTTTGTGTGTGAGGTTAGTTGGTGACCACAATATGACCTCTTGAATTTGGATCAAAATGGATTCAAAATGGCGGATTATCAAAATTTTGAGTAGAGCTTGAGGAGCCTCAAGTTGGTAAAAATGTAATTAATATGAATTCATATGGTTATTGGGGAAGTTGTATACTATATCCCGAATTCACTTCCATACATGATGTTGGAGGGGGAAGGCGGGGTTATCAACCTAAAATAGTGGTGGGGTACAGGAGGGGTCGAAAATTTTTTATTGCTGTGTCATATGATAAAATGAGCCCAAGTGACAAACGTATTTTGATTTTAGCTTCCTCAGTGATTTTGGAGGGGAGTTAGAGCAAAAAACGGCTTTTGGAGGGGAAATTGCTGCAGGAAATTTCATGAATTTTCCATATCTCATCACCAAATCGGCCTAGAATGGTCAAACTTTGTGTGTAGGATTAGTTTGTGACCAGAATATAACCTCTTAAATTTTAGTCAAAATGGATCCAACATGGCGGATTATCAAGATTTGAAGATAATTTGAGGACCCTCAAATAGTTATAATTTGAGAAATATGTGTTCATGATTATTTCATGGCAAGAAATACTACATTTGTGCCAAATTCAACTTCTTAAGTGTTTTTGGAAAGGATAGGGTAGGGGTTTTCAGACTTGGTATTGGGTGTGGCCTGTAGTCATGAACGGTTAAGCAAGGTTATTAGTAAATCAAAACAAGCTCCAATTAAGAACTCAGCTCCAGTAGTGCGGCATGGCTGCTTACTTTTTTTTTTTTTATAGGTATATAATTCAATTGAAAAATATTCAAGTTGTAATTTTAGTTGAAAAGGAAAAGAGAATGAGACCGATTATGAAATGTAGGTCTAGGTACTGCGCTCATCTGAGTTTTAAAATATCATAAAACCCGCATTCGCTTCAGGCTCATCCAGTTATCTGAGTTAAATGCGTGACTGTACAAAGAAGGTAATTATTTTTATGCCCACGAAAATTGTTTTTTCGAGGTATAATACGTAAGAAAAGCGAGTATGATACAGGGCTACACGATGTGTGCTTAATTCAACAAAAACAAGGACAGGAAAAATTTGCGGCAGAATTCATTTTGAAAAAAAATGACCCAGATTTAACAAGTTGATTGTTGTAAAAGTGGAGTGTTCTCATAACCCATAAATTGCTTTCTTGAAAACACCGCCATACATTTATGAATCGAGAAAGATCACGTTAACCGAGCGACGAACAGAGACGGCGAATATTAGCGAAAACACCTCGACCAAGGGCACCGGTGACATAATATTTCATCGTTATTTCTTATACAATTTTTAATACTTATAAACTAATTTATATCGTGCATTAATACGAAAGGCTTATGCTCGGGTATAAATATAATTCCGTTATTGCAATTTTTTTTCCAACCCTAACAAAATTAAATGGTTATTGCCGGGCTGGTAGGACGAAGGACATTTTATATATTTTTGAATTATCGTTTCTCATTTTGAATTTTTTACATTATTTATAAACTACCGCGAGCCGTTCGCACGAGCATTTTTTACTCTCGCCAGTGAAGGTCGAAAATACCACTAATAAAATTTTATTCGCTGGGATACGCGTTTAGATATACCTAGAATTTCTTTTATTGCCGATGTGTTGGTAACATTGGTGTTCTGCGTGTAAGATCATTTCTCGGAGTTGCCCGAATGTCTGGCTCTTTTATTTTTTTCAATTGCGGCAAAGAGGTAGCGAGTTTGCTTTAATAAAAAGGCTGAAAAAAAAAATTAACCGAAAATAATGAAGATTTTCGCCAGCTTCTTTTTAGCATTTAATTAAGTACAAAAATCCCCAGTAAACCTTCATTGGCTCGCTTTTACGCGATCTCTGCGATTTCCTTATTCTCATTCGGTGCAATCGTTGATAACAAAGTCCAACAAATTTTCGCTGCTTCGAATTAAATCCAATGATCAAAAGTGAACGCTAGAAAGTTATAACATTTTATTAAACTACCATGACGAAAATCCTGTTGCAGACGTTACGATGATTTTTATGAGCTTTAACTTCGTGAGAGGTTTACGAATTTATAACACTGTTGCTATATTCTCTCGTTGTGCTTTTTCTTATTGTTTTCACGAAATAAACGGCGGACGTTTTTAGACGCGACGAATATGGTATGTGATTTCATATGTCGCTAGTTTTTACTCGTATATTATCGGTTGGTATTTGAAATTTAATATACGCTTATTCAGCGATTCGCAAAATACACGAATGCTTCGAATAGGAAAATTTATACCAGATTTCCATAAATGGTATTTTTTTAGCTGAGTTTTTAATTGAAAACGATAGCTATTGCAACCTACCTGTGGTTTGCGAAAGAGAAATGGTTAATAATAAGTTTGCGTTGTTAATTGGCAAGATATAGATTCAACCTTATGTAGTAATTCACGTAACACTTAATCCACTAATTGCTTCCTGGAGCACTGATAAGTTCGCCCTGTGAATTGGTAAGAAATAGATTCAACCTTATGTAGTAATACACGCAACAGTTTATCTGCGAGTAGCTGTGTGGAACGTTACACTTACATATCTTTCACCAAATCGATTAAAAGGCTCAAATTTTGAATTTAGTATTAGTTGAAAAGTAATGTATGAATATTCGAATTTGTGTCAAATTGAATGCAAAATGGCGGATGTCAAAATTTGATGAAAGCTTGTGGAGCCTCAAATACTTCAAATTTGATAAGTATAAGCTACTTAACATAATTTTTTATTTTTCGATCCGTGTATAATAGAGTGGCCCTTATTTATACTTGTGATTTTTTTGGCGGCGGTTTTTTAAGGTGCTACCCCTTGAAATTGTTCTCTACTATGAAAAAATAATTTCCTGAAAATTTTGATCAAATTGATTAATATTAACCCGTGCCGCAAACGTGTTGAAGTGTTGATAATGATAGCAGCGCGTCGCGTCATTGCTACCTCGAGTGAACCACGCGACGGAGTCTGTTGTGCCGCGGTATTGTATGGTACACGTCCATCTAATTATAATGAGAGTATAGCGTGTTAAAATAATTTTAATTTCAGAATATATGAAACAATATTCAATTTTATTGAAATTTGAAAAACACATTTTTTCGATAATTAGAAACAATCTGTAAAATATAATGTTTCTGATCTTCATTAATGCAAAGTTTATTATTGTACTCCTCCAATAACCACATGCCTTGATCAGTTGAGTCATTTACCACCTTTAGCTTTTCCATTACTTTTTTGTTGCTTG
Organism: Phenacoccus solenopsis; assembly: GCA_009761765.1. NCBI lineage: Eukaryota > Metazoa > Arthropoda > Insecta > Hemiptera > Pseudococcidae > Phenacoccus > Phenacoccus solenopsis. Next base: position 2,846 of record VFXL01000058.1, on the reverse strand, counting down.
ATATTTGCATTCCATGGGGATGCAGCGTCGAGTAAGAAAGCACAACTTAGATCAAAGTTAGTAAAAAATGTTTTTGTGTTGATGAGTTCAGACAATACAGTATTGGGTATCGTTTCATCAATATTTTGATATTCGTGCAAATTTTTCATTAAATTAAAGTCCAATTGTGATGCTTTTTTTTGTAAGGGTAAATAAAAACTAATGTTTCAAGTATACATTGATATTGAAAAAAAAAAACAAATATCACAAAGCCCTTTTTTAGTAGAAGAGCCAAGCTTAAATTTACTTCTAAATAAATAAATTTTCAAAGAATTAATGACTTTGGCCATCCAACGAGCATGATGCATAGCACCTGGAAATTGAAAATTTACATTTTGTTCTAGTACCTACAAACATTTATCATGATTCAACGAATTCTTTAGTATCATTTCATATAATTTTTTTTTAAGTTTTTCAAAAATTCAATAATTAAGTGAGATTTATCTTCATTGAAAATTTTGGCTATATTTGGTTCTTTAATACCGGGTTGGAATTTATTTTTATCGATATTTGGCCATGCATTTCGAAATCTTTTAAATAGTGAAACATTAGGACTTTCTTTTTTTATAATCTTCCGCATTTTGAACTCTGTGAAATTTTCTCTCTTCCTCGTTAGTTTAATTTTTTGTCTATCCCATACATATAACCAGCTCGTTATTTTTCCCTTTGTTTTTCAAAAATTCATTTTAATTTCTTTAGTTTTATTATTAAGTTAATTTAAATTTGATTAATAATTTTGATAGATGATATTCTATTTGATTTTCTTTAGCTTTAATTTTTCATCGATGTTGAAGCATTTTCCCCAGCAATGTCGAAAAGATCGTCAAGTTCATTAATAAACTTACACTCTTTGTTTAGTTGTGTCGATGACTTTTTAGCTGAGTTTTTAATTTTATATTGGGTGACCAGAACATTTTTGAATATTTCGTTATTCTTCGCACAATTGTTTCAATTTTAACACATAATTTTTTTCACTGTGAACAGGAATTCTTGCTTTTCCCCAAAACACCACAGTTTCACCGATCGTTAAAGGAGCATTATCTTGCAAATTCAATTTTACCACTCTTAAATTAAAAAATAAAACTTTCAATGTTTCTTTTTTGGAGCTAATTTACTGCCAACAATTTGTGAGGAAAAAGATCCTATTCATGGTATCTCACAATCTTTTCGCAAAGTTATTTGCGATGTTGAAGCCATGGCTCGAAAACGTATCATTTTACTATATGAGTTTTTACGAAATAAAATAAGTACATGCTATACAAATTAGTAAACGCACGTATTTGTACATATGTAAATGCAACTATTAGCATTTTATACCTACACTATAACAGCATTACCTACCAATCATATCGCATGACTTGTCTAGGATAGCAGTGATGCAACGTACTACTACAATTATCAATATTTCAACACGTTTGCGGCACGGTTAATATTGACCAATTTGGTCAAAATTTTCAGGGAATTATTTTTTCATAAGAGGTAACAAATTTATCGGGTAGCACTCAGAAATTCCGGATTTTAAAAATAAGGGCCACTCTAGTGTATAACGGTATATTGTATAGATCGAGGCTGGTGATGTAATAGGAAAATTTACTCACAGCAGAGGGAAGGAGCTGAAATGTAGGAAGCTGAGAACGTTTTCTATCTGTTTGAAATTTTTCTACGCATGCTCTCAGTGGTTTAGGGAAGAGTAAGCATTTCTATGAGTAAAGTATTTGAGACATTCAACCAGGGGCATATATTGGGGGGTAGGGGGGGTGGAATACCCTAAAGTTTGCCGATTCAGTAGTGTTCAAACGATAGTTATTTTTTATATTACATCACTTCAATCGGCAATTTATTGAGTAGCTATTCGTGTGCAATGGATAAAACAATAAAGCGAGAATAATAATACCTATTCATTCTATTACAAATAACGATTACATCGATTTTTTTAAAAGATTTATTAAAACAACAATGGAATAGATATGTAGGTAGCTCAATTTAAAAGATGAAAACTGAACAGTTCTTGTTTTCAAAAGCTACCAGCGAGCCTATAAAGTAATCTGAAAAAATTCCACGTGGGTCAGGGGTCAAGGGGACTTCTAAAAATATCGATTTCATAATTGTGCCTAAGCGTTATCGTGTTAAAAAAAATTAAATAAAGTTAAAAACGGTTTTTAGTGTGGGGTAAAATCATTTTGGGGATTGTTGATTCTTTCCGAGAGAACTCCTATGAAACAGTACAACATACTAAATTTTCAATAAAATCAATCAACTATATATTGCGTAAAAAAAAATTCGAATTGGTTTTTCAATTAAAAATTAAATTCTCAAAAACGAGGGGGCGGGGGTCTGAAACGTTGACAACGGAAGTTTCTAAAGGGTACCTATCTACCTACCACCCAAGTTTCATCGAAATTGGGCTCCGGGCCAGATTCATCATTCTTATCCTCCTATGCCCTTAACGACCTGATTATGAAAAAGGAATCGAACTATATTTTAAGAAGCTGAGTTTGGAAAAATTGACCTGTCCACGAATGTGTAGAGTGCGCTGCAGTTAACCACAATTTAGTCTAAAATTGAAAATAGGATAAACATTAAAAAAAATACATTGGCTCTTACGGGAGCATTTTCATTTTTCACGTTTTACACAAAAACAAAGGGATTTTTTGAAATTTTAGTTATGTAATTATTTATAGAGAATTTTATGCTCTTTCCAACAATGTACTTTTGACAGCTTTAGCGTTTATATTTGCAAAAATATTCAAGTTTAAAAAACTGCGCTTTTGATAAAAATCAACTGTTTACATTTTAAAGCAGTTCTT
>VFXL01000055.1:0-41501 GCA_009761765.1 Phenacoccus solenopsis | reverse complement strand
CTCACGTTTTTATTATGCTTAATCTCGATAATCAGAATCGCTTCGGTATAATCGTTCATAATAATTATATCAGCTCGTCCCTTCACCCATTTACTCTTCGGATCCAAATTAGCGACATCGTAAGAACCTCTGACAATATTCAAACCTGATAATTTAGCCGCTATGTAGATAAAAGCTTGAATTTCAAATTCATTCAGATTCGGTTTTTCAAATTCGTTGGAATTGTTTCTAAAAAATGTCTTTAATTGATTTTCAAAAAAAATTTCATATTCTGCTATGCTCTGTTTATTTATGGCGGTTTTACTTTGCAATATATGTTCGAACTTTTCGCCTATTTCGATGGAATTTAAAATTTTATATTCGTCGTAATGATCTTGTATTATGTAACGAAGATGGGTAGCTATCTCCATATTAGGGATTTTGTAGACATTCTCTTTGTTTGTGTAAGTTAAAGTAACCAGCTTCGAGTAGGTAATGGAAAAATAATTTCAGCTCCATTGATCCGATTTGTTGATCACCGTTGATGATTTTCTTAAATTGCTTTATTTGAGCGGAACGCGATGCGAGATTTAAATCGAGGCTGATTTTTTTGTGTAGAACTAGTTTGACGATGAATTCGCGAATTTTGTTGGATTTTAGTGAATTTTGTAAATTACAAATGGCTACCGAATTCACCCAATATGGTCGTAAAGCAATGTTAATACTGTTTGATGCTCGATTGTGAAGGTAACTAATAACAGTGAATGGGTTGAAAATCTGTTTGGTGGTATCGCGTATCATGTAACCTCGATAATATGCCTTTGCTTTATTCTTCTCTTCTGTAGAGGCCCCATGAAAGTCGAATAATTTATCAACTTCGATTTCCGAAAAACCATAATATCGTGCGAATACATGATCATTGGAAAATTCGTGATGGACGAAGTTACAAGAAAGCGGAGATCCGAGTAATGTCATAGTATCGTGGATACCTGTGATTAAAATATGGGTAACGATTGCCTTCTGTGAAGGTTTCATTAAATTACAAAACATCCTATCGATTACAGAACTGACTCGCAAAACGTCGACCCTGTAGGTGATAGCAGCGATGATTGGAGCATCGAAATCATCTACCAATAAGACAACCTCTTTGTTGAAACGACTGTGCATGATTTCCGCAAGAGCTTTCAAACTGTCAGCTATAACTTCCTCGTCGTATTCGGCAGAAAACATTTTTTCCACGATACTGTATTGTAGTTGGTGAAGTTCTGCGTTCTTAGAGGAGTTTTTTATCGCTACTTGTTCATTATACCACCACAAGTATTCATCGTAGACTTGAAGTCGTAACTGCGAATATAAAGATTTCAAAAAAATATCGTAATCGTGAATCAGTATATCTTTCATTGATAAACTGATGACTATGTATTCGCCGAAATGTTCGTTCACGAATGTTTTGTTTTCGAAGATTTGTAAATTGTTGCAAAAAATTTTATAATTTGGCGTTTGATGCTTATTTCCATTCTTCATGGGTGAGCCATCAGGATTCAAGTTCAAGCGTAAAAATTTCTTCAACATGTCTATATTAACAGTTTTACCGAATAGTCTCGGGCAAGTTAAAAAATGAGCATGAGGTTTTGTATACGTGATGAAATCTTTGATTAAATTTGTTTTATCCACAAATGTACTGGTTTGCAATATTCCTTCGAAGGTTTTAAAGGAATCGAATGTTGCTGGTAATAACGTTACGAATTCCTTATTATAAGTAAAGGTGAAAAAAGATGTCCATAATGTGACGACTAATAATGTTGTTCTCATTTCGAGCAATATTAAAATAGAAATAAGTATAGAATGTTCCTAGGAATCATCCCATAATTACTGATAAAAAAAAAACAAATTTATTATCGACGAAAGTAGGTAAATACCTTTACGTTGAGAATACTACATATTATTTTGTGAATCCATAAGCGATCCGATGAGGAAAGTGAAGGGTTAATGAAGTTATCCTACACTCAATAATTATATGTACGTACCTTCATCTTGACACCTCCATAACGTTGGGTACATAGGTATAGGCCTGCAGGCTACAGCTGCCGATGATCTTTTCGTAGGGCCATAAATTAATTCAAAAGACTATGGAAAAAGTTCTACGTACGTAGCTGTTACACGTAAATTTCACAGCTTCTCGATAATATTTATAAACTTAACTAGAATTTGGTTTCGGATCATGTTCACATTTTAATATGTTTGAAAAAAAATATACGCGTAGTAAAGATTCGTCATTGATGTATTTCTTCAGCTTATCTGTTTATATCATTTCTCATTTCAACCTTAGTTGATAACCGTGAAAAATTTTACTACTATTGAATTAATTAATCAATTTTTTACAATGTTATGAGTGCTAAGGGGATACTTCATGTTTACATTTTAATGAGACGTTTTTGAACGAACTTGTGCGATTTTAATAATCGTTCAAGATCTGAATACATCAAAGAGTTGTACTTATAGCGAACGATTTCGATCAATTTCAACAGGAAATTTCCAATTTTTGATCAGTTTTTTCTTGATGGAAATTCAACTGTTTTTCACAATTTCTTTTTTTAAATATCTTCTTTAGAATTAGATTAAGACTTGTATTTCGAGAAATTTTCGATATGTCATTTCTAAAACGAATGATCACGTTAAAATTTTGCCATATCTCGCGAATTCTCACCCACTTAACTTTTCTTTAATCAAAAGGAAAGGAAATATTCGAAAATATCTCAAAGTCAGGTCTTTTCGTTTTCAGGGAGAAATAACCGATTGAAGTTGACGTTCAAAACGAACCTCTTCTTGTCAAAATGTAAACAAAGAGTATAGCCTTAAACATGTTTGAGTATTTAAAAGCAGCATTTGTGTCAATAACGTCGTAACAGCGATGATAAATATTTCATCTTCAGTATAAAACATGAAATTTTCTATCAATTTTCATGGGTATTAAATGTTTACAGTTACAGGCTGATTACAATAACTAAGTCAAAGTCTTGCAGGTTTCTCTACTTTGGTCTGTACTACTTACAAGAGATATCTATTCCCCTTACACTCATTATTCATTATTAATGAAAAACGCCCAAAATTTGGTAAAAAACTCATCTTGAAATTGCGAAAAAGGTACCTGCTACTTACTTACTCTTTTGTTTTTTCAATACTGCTCGAAATATCGAATCACTCAAATTTTGAACTGGATGTACGAATACCGCTTGTGAAAACAACATAGCTATCAACATACAGAATTCTAACACATCGATACTCATTCTCACATGATATGAACCAGTAGATATATACCTAATAACTCACTCTTGCTGAAAAATTTAATAATTTAAATTTCATATTCGTTTCCTTTAGCTATGAAGTATCCTTATTATAGGATGCAGAAGTACTTAAGAGTGCGATTTCATGGGTTATGGAATTTCACACCAAGTGATCAAGCGTTGAATCATAAATTATGATTTTTTAAACAACTTCAAGAGTCATATTTATTTGATACGATATGGTGTATATTGATGTAAACGACAGATTGAAAAATCATTTTTATTGATCAGTCATGATGAAATCATTTTCACCAAATTAATAGTAAAATTGGTATTATCTTCTCAATTATGCATACCTACTCGTAAATATGTATACCTACTCGTAAAAAATGAAAGAGAAATATAGGAACTCTTGATGTTGGTACCTGTAGGTACTTCTCAGAATATTCATTCGTAGAGAATGAAATCTTCCTTTTTCGGATTATTTGGTTTAAAACGAAAAAAACTATGAAATAATTTTATTTATTTATTTATTTATTTATTTACAGCCTGTGAAATTGTGTTTACAAAATTTAAATATAAGAGAGATAAACTTAAAATAGTTTTTAAATCTGGCCCTTAAAGCAGGGCAAAGGCCTCTCTCAGTCTTGCCCATTCGTGTCTATTTTGTGCAATTCTATGGAACAAGTTATGTGTTAGTAGTTTTTTGAAAGCATCACTCCATCTCAATCGTTGTTTACCTTTTTTTCTCTTATCAAAAATCTGCCAAAAAGTAATTTTGTTTGTCCATCTGATTTCTTTTAATCGTGAAAGGTGTCCCGCCCAATCCCATTTTTTTTGTTTAATTATTTTCACTACATCTAGGTTGCTGTTCATCTTCTTTTTTATTTTTGAAATGCTTATTTTGTCTTTTAATTTTATGTTTAACATAGACCTTTCCATTTTATTTTGTGTTGTTGCTATTTTTCTTTCATCTTTTTTGCTCAAGGCCCATGTTTCTGCTCCGTAGGACATGACGGGCACAACGCAAGCATTGAAAATTTCGCTTTTAGATTTAACACTATAGGGACCCTTGAAAATACTTTTTAATTTCCAATATTTTTTCCATGAAAGTGTCAATCTTCTTTCGATCTCATTTCCTATATTTCCTTCCAAATTTATAAGCTGACCTAAGTAGACGCATTCGCTTACAATTTCTATCTTCAAATTATTGATTTGTAGGGGTTTTTCTGGAGGTACTTTTGTTAATAGTTTCGTTTTATTAATGTTTATACTCAGACCTGCCTCCCTTCCCTTTTCTATTAGTTCTCCAATCATTTCGTTTAATTCGTTCAAGTTTTCTGACATTAATATAACGTCGTCTGCGAATCTTAAGTTATTTAAGAATTCACCCTCAATTTTTAATCCCTTCGCCTTCCAATTTAGGTTCCTAAATATTTCCTCTAGGGCACAATTGAATATTAATGATGACATTGGGTCACCCTGTCTTACTCCTTTTTTTATTTCGAAATATTTCCCTTGTATATCTGTGATAATTCTCGATTGTAATTTTTCGTATAATTTTTTTATTAAATTAGTATAAAAAGGCGAGACCCCTTGATTTGATAAGGCTTTTAACATATATCTGTGGTCTAATGAATCAAATGCTTTTGAAAGTCTATCATTAAAAAGTGGACACTCTTTTGGTATTCATTGCATTTTTCTATGATTTGATTAATAGTGTGGAGGTGGTCCATTGTAGAAAACCCTCTTCTAAAACCAGCTTGCTCTCTCGGTTGCTGGCTTTCTAAGCTGGACTTTATTCTGTTTACTAACAATTTAGAGAACGTTTTTGCGATTGAGTTTCCTAAGCTTATTGGTCTATAGTTATCAATTTTGTGCTTATCCCCTTTTTTAAAGATGAGAATTATATCTGATACAGTGAGTCTTCTAGAACAGTTGAGAAACATAACTTCTAATTGGAGCTGCACTTATGAACAAATCAAGTTCTACAACAAACTATCGAGATATGTCTATCCATACTCTAAAGAGCTGGAGGTCATCAAATTTGGAAGCATAACACGAGATGAAGGATATGAAATTATTTTCGTAGTGCCCTATACTAGGTATAATTGTGGTATCAGGAAAAAAGATGAAGTAGCTCTACAGAAAGATACCAAATAGCAAATGATATTAGAAGTATATTTTTAAGTATGTAATTTTTAAAGCAGGTTACATTAAAAATTCATTAAATTCTATTTCGCCTTTCTGAGAATTTACATCTGAAAGTATAACGTTAGAAGAATATATTGAATTACATTTACAAAAAATCTCGTAGTTTCATGTTTCATCAACATACATTTCCTAATTTTTAAAGTCTTACATTGGATAAAAACATCAATCCAACCATGTTTCTTATCTATTTAAGAGATTATAATATTTACTTAACAATTTATGCGGAATATGAAACATAATAATGAAGCAGATAATGCGTAGAAAGAGAACGAAAAGATTTAATAATTTAGTCATAAGTATATTTTAAACCATTATTTGTAATATAATATAAATATGTATTAAAATTTCGTTGTTAAAGTTGACCTCCTTCTCTTAGCCATGGCACGACTCGCCAATAGTGATGGGATTGTAAGTTTCACAATCTGAGCTTTCAACATTGGCACTTTGAGTCTGACGCCCAAATAAACGAGGTATTTCGTTCGTACTAGTACTACTGTATATGTTAACGATATCAGTCACACAGGTTCCTTCATTATGTATTACAGAACAAAGTAGCTCTTAGCTTAAGAGATTTTTTGTAACACTAAAAAAAAAAATTCGTGGAAGACAATTGCCCCAGTTGCCCTTCCCCTTGGCTACGCCACTGTGATTTTGTCTTTGCCATTTGAAATGCCTATCAAGGCAAATAAGAATATCTCTTCGTAGTCAGCAAAATAATAAGTTCAAGGCTTCAAGCAGTATTCTTTAGAATGATACGAAATCAAGGTCAAATATAGTTTAGTTTATTCGAATTATAGTAGAATCGCCCGAAATATCGCTTAGCGAAATAAAACGCGAATTTAGATGCGCAGTCGCTATTAAAATGAACCGCGACGCGCAACCGCGATATTTCACGCGAATTTACCAGCAAAATTATAGGCAGAAAAGACGGACGATTACTCCACGGAAATCGCTAGCGAATTTTCACGCAACTGGGGTACCACAGACAATCACATAACATAAGTACAATAAATAATCACGTACAACGTTCTCAAAGCTGATTGGCTGTTGATAACACTAACAATTTTAGTATATAAGGAGCGCGGTTCGCGCGAATATATATTAAGTTTAAATTTAAGTACCGAACTGTGAATTTAAAAAGGCGAATTAAACGGTTAAAGCATTTAGTGCGTTTTTACTTCACTTTTAATATTCTAAAAATTCGTAGTTCATTGGCACAACCTCATTGGTATCTTTCTGTAGAGCTACTTCATCTTTTTTCCTGATACCACAATTATACCTAGTATAGGGCACTACGAAAATAATTTCATATCCTTTATCTCGTGTTATGCTTCCAAATTTGATGACCTCCAGCTCTTTAGAGTATGGATAAACATATCTCGATAGTTTGTTGTAGAACTTGATTTGTTCATAAGTGCAGCTCCAATTAGAAGTTATGTTTCTCAAATGTTCCAGAAGACTCACTGTGTCATTGTTCATAATCTGCTTTCGGAGGACGCTTAATAATTGATGGTGGCAAGCGCACGACATAGCGAGTAATCGTGACATACTGTATGAAAATCTTTTTAGTAACATTTTCCTTATATTTTCTTTGAAATTTATTGGTGCGATTAGTTTTGCCAAGTTTTGTCCTTCTTCACTGAAGAAGTATGTTAACCATGTTTTTGTGTAATTCTGTATTATACCATAATACTTATCAAAATTCTTGGTTGCAAACTTTCCTTGATTATAATCGGGTATCCATTTGAAGTCTCGTTCAAGAAGTATATATATATCTGAATATGGGCGTACATTACTAATAAATTTATAATAAGACTTGTTCATCGGTATAAAATGTTGCTTGTCAGGATAAATCTCTTCGAGTGTTACTTTAATTTCGGTAAATGCACATTGCACTTCATTGTAAAACTGGAACAAAATTACAATACGCTATTACACAATGAACAAAAAAATGAGGTAATTAAAAATTAAACTGATGAGTTTTTCAGTTGGTCGCCACTTTGTACAGTTTACTTTAGTCATTAAGAACTTAGTTACGAAGTGCTACTGCCAAATTTGATATGTACTATTGATAAATTTGAATCAATTGGTTATGAGTAGATTTGGTTACCATCGGGGAATCGTAAGCGATAATGGTACGACATTGAACGCGGGAGATTTCGCAAAATTCCACAAAGAAAGTTAAATCTCACTCACGTGGTAACAAATGCATAGGCAAAGAACAGGAATGTGCCAAAAGAGGGAAGAGGGAGCTTCTCCCCTTGGCTCCTGGAGAGTTGGTAAATTTGAAGTTTTAGGTGTAACAACCTGTGTATACCTTACACAAAAAAAAAAACGTAAGCAGCCAAGCCGCATTACTGGAGCTGAGTTTTTAATTGGAGCTTGTTTTGATTTACTAATAACCTTGCTTGCTTAACCGTTCATGACTACAGGCCACACCCAATACCAAGTCCGAAAACCCCTACCCTATCCCTTCAAAAACACTTGAGAAGTTGAATTTGGTACAAATGTAGTATTCCTTGCCATGAAATAATCATGTGAACAGATATTTCTCAAATTATAACTATTTGAGGGTCCTCAAATTATCTTCAAATCTTGATAATCCGCCATTTTGGATCCATTTTGACTACATTCAAGAGGTCATATTCTGGTCACTAACTAATCCTACACACGAAGTTTGACCATTCTAGGCCGATTTGGTGATGAGATATGGAAGATTCATGAAATTTCCTGTGATAATTTTCCTCTAAAAGCCGTTTTTTGCTCTACTCCCCTCCAAAATCACTGAGGAAGCTAAAATCAAAATAGGTTTGTCACTTGGGCTCATTTTATCATATGACACAGCAATAAAAAATTTTCGACCCCTTCTGTACCTTCACCACTATTTTAGGCTGATAACCTTGCCTTCCCCCTCCAACATCATGTATGGAAGTGAATTAGAGATATAGTATACATCTTATCCCCAATAACCATATGAATTCATATTAATTACATTTTTATCAACTTGAGGCTCCTCAAGCTCTACTCAAATTTTGATAATCCGCCATTTTGGATCCATTTTGATCCAAATTCAAGAGGTCGTATTCTAGTCACCAACTAACCTCACACACAAAATTCGACCTCTTTAACTTGATTTGGTGGGAGATATGGAAGATTCAAGAAATTTTCAACTCAAAACTTCCTCAAAAAGCCGTTTTTTGATCTAACTTCTCTCAAAATGCACTTATGAAGCTGAAATTGAGATATGTTGGTGTCTATGAAGCACTTTTACATGCGAAATCAAAAGCAAAGAATTTGAGCTATTTTGCTCTTCTCCTGCCCCTCCTTCAAAATTTGAGTCTTCCATCATTTTGAAATTTATCGAAAAAACAAAACAATATACTTTTCCCCATTTGTAAGAAAAGTCTTTCACCAAATTTTGAGCGAATTTTATAAATATCCGCCTGCGTTACTCGTGAGGGAAAAAATATGTATGCCAAAAAGTTTGAAATTTGCCAGATGATTGTGAATGGTGTGAAACCCAATGATTGGAAGACCCCACTCTAAAAATCTACCTAATATGGGTTTTGAATCTATATCTCCGCGTACTATCATAACTGTAAAAATTAGGGCTGTCTGTATATTGATTCGAAACTTAAAATTCCGGAGTGGGGGTGCCGGGGAAATGCATCTAAAAGTAAATTCGAAGAGGGATTCGTAAATGAACCAAAGGGCCTCTCCCATTAAGTAGGTATAATTTATTCATTGTACTATAATATAAGTACTTCACTTAAAGTGTGTAAAATGTCAAGTTTTGTGCATTTACCTTCCAGTATGGGCCCATATATTTGGGCATAGGATAGAAGGCGAGCCCTTAGCTATGTAAAGAATATGTAGAATGATTTTGATTTTGTTAAATTTTTCTTTCTGAACAAACATTATTATCATATAATTAAAAAACAATGAAATTATTTTAAAATTATAACATTAAACCCCTCTCCCCCACTCAATTTGTGCGCAATAAGGGTACTAGGTGAATACCGAAACGATTTCATCTTATAGAAGGTATGACATGCAATGAAAATCATTTATCTCCATTTTTATAAATACACATTATACCTTAAGTATAAAAGATATGGATATGATTACTTGTAGTTCCATATTTTGGGCCCATTTTGGTGCTTAGCGAGAGTCATCAGCGCTTATTTTTATTGAGAATCCAGTGTAGAATAATTTTGTTTTTATTGATTTTTCCTCTCCCCATCATCATAATTGTCGTACAATTGAAAAACACAAAATTTTCAAAAATGGTTATTTTTACCCCCTCCCCCGCCATTTTGGGCGTAATAAAAACACTTCGAAAAGTGTTTCAAGGTTTTATCTTCCAGGAAACTGAACGAATAAAATTTTTTTACTAGTCTAATTTACCCCTGATCCTACTCCTTTCAAAGCTATAAGCAAAAAATCACTTTTTTCAGAGGTTTTTGTCCTCTCGCACATTTAGCCGGAGGGGTAGAGGAAGCAACTTTCAGAATGTTACTTAGGAAGGTATTCTTCGCATGTATGGTAAAATCATCTTTCTGTAATTTTTTCTAGGTCCGAACCAAAAATGACTGGTCTTTAAGTGTTATCGTTGCGGATGGTAGCGGCAGTTGAAAAATACACGTTTTTATTCAAACTTCATTTTTTTTCAGCATGTTGCCCTCCTTAAAGGGACTTTGAAAAAATTATATGTTGTACCTAAGGGTATGACGAAGTTATGAAAAAAAATTCAGCAAAGGCATCCCCCCAAATTTCTTTTAATTTTTTTTTGAAATTTTCAACCTCCTCCCAAAAATGAGGAAAAAATTTTTAAAAAAATCTCAAAAAATTATGTATGAACATACATGTACTACGTATGATCTGTGAAAGTTTCAAAAATTTTTCCTCGTTCTAAGTGGAAATATCACGAATTGAATTTTTAGCATATAATGCGCGATAATTCTAGAAGGGGTGGGGGTAGGAGGTCAAAAATTTAGGTGGAATGTTTTTAGGTCCCAAGTAACATTTAGAACCACTTTTGACCAAATTTGCGTCAAGGGCAAACATTACCTACTTAATGGGGGAGGGCCTTTTGTAATTAAATCCATAATAGGTTTATTAATTGAAGATTACAAACCCGATACCCCATCCAAAACTTTTTTAATCCCTAGATTTAATTTTAAATTTACAGCAGCGAAGTCAGGAATCGAAATCATGAAGCGATATACTTCGCCGTTAAAATTGAATATGCCTCAACTATAAATAAATCCTAAATCCAAATTTTGGATTTTGTGGGGGTCAAATGTTTTTGCGCGTGGCCAATTATATAATGCAGCCTTCAGTTAAGTTTGTACCTCCCAAGATACATGCTGTATTGTAACAAAATCAAGTAAAACAAATGAAAATTCTGTATCCGTGGCTAATATTGTTGAAATAAATCACTGATAAAATTCAGTTTGGAAAAAAAAGAAAATCGAAAAATATGTTTAGTACTAGCATAGATTAATGATACATACACATAAATAGTCCACTGGAATATACGAATTTATCACTCATATAAATGTTCAAAAAGGAGCCAGAAAGCTTTTTATTAATAATCATCTAGAATAAAAATTGAGTTAAAATATTTGAAAACAGCTCATTCGAAAGAGCTTGACATGAAAAATTCGTGAAAAAACATCAGTAAAATAGGTATGCAACAGTAATGGAGGGGTAGGGGTCCAAAAGTATGTGAAAATTTTTTTCTAGTCCAGGAACACCACCCGAGGGGTATATAGGAGCTAAAAAACGCTTGGAGCTGAGATCATCCCTTATCCGGGTATACCCTTTGAAAAAAATGAAAAAAGCTTTTTTGAGTGTAAGGGGCCATTTTGGTTGGTAATTTTTGGAAAAGTTGAGATATGGTTGAGAGTCATTTGAAACAGTTTATGAATGAGTTGTCTACTTTTTTCAAGCATACTGGAGGAAACTATAAATTTTTTGAATTTTTATTAAAATCAAAGAAATACTTTTTGAGCTTACCGAGCCCATTTCGGTAGGTAATTGTAAGTTTTGGAATTGATGAAACATGATCAAGTTTCATTCAAAATAAATTATAAAGATGCTCATCTGGTGTTGTTTGCTATTTTCACCCGTGCTGCAGCGAGTTAAAAATTTATTCGAATTTTGAATTTCAAAAAATAATAAACGCTTTTAAATAAATGAAAAGAAATAGCTAAATATTCGTTAATTTATTCTGGCTTTCATTGCGCATATTAGTGCCATATCGCCAGTATCCAAAGAATACATGAAGGTCGTTGATACAACATAAAAGGCTAAATAAAAAAATAAAAAATGGTTATTATAGTGAGTGGGCTTGCTATGTGAAACGGTCGGTGAAGTCATTTTATTGAACCTTTGAAATCGTACGATGAAAAGAATTATACTTACACTATTCTTTAGTATTTCATCTTGTTCCTTCAGTTTTTCATCTTGTTCCTTCAGTTTTTCATCTTGTGCCTTCAGTGTTTTATTTTGTACGATCAGTGTTTTAAGTGCCTTTTTTAGCTTACACCTTACTATATCATCCTTAATATCTTCCAATAGTTTTTGATGATGTTCGTTAAGTTCTTTCGTATCTAAAATCGATAAATGAAATGAGTTAGGTAGCATAACTTCTTAAATTACTTAATGTTATTTATACACTGTACCCAAGTGATTTTAATACAATCAAGCGTTAAATTCCTTACCACCATGAAGAGCAGCAGATTATTATTATTATTGTTTTTTTTGGTTGTATAATCATATAATAAACAATAAAAGGAATCGTGAAACTAAATTCTGACTTTTCAACATTATATTTTTCTGGCTATTTACTAATTTGAATCAATACAATAAAGAATTAATGAACACTAAAAACTTCAAAAGATTCATAATTTTGGTAACATATTGTTTGAAATTATAGAAAATCAAAATGGTGATGATATTTTTATTTCTTAATCCTACAAAATAGGACCAAAAATTGAGATTATTGGATTTTTATACGAGAGAATTTGGCACTCAGGGTGGTAAAATCACTTGGCACAGTGAAGTACTCACCGATTACTTCAGTAGTGTATCGACATCCGCACGGACGGCGAATTCGTAAAACAAGCATGAAAAAAGGAAGAATATTAAACTGAAAAAAAAAGAAAATAAATAAACGCTACGTTAAAGTACTATCTATAATGCTACAATAATTATATTACCAAATAAACTTTGCCGAAAAGCATGCGCACAAGGCGTTTTTTCGATCAAAGCGCAAAATGTACGTTTTCATTGTTGGTAATAAGCAACTTATTGTTTCATACATTAGAAGTTTAAAATTTTACCTTCATTTATTTTAATTTTAAGTTGAAATTAAATTTATATTTTGGTTAAAATAAATTTTTTAAACGACTATATATCTCAATTAGAATATTTTAATATTCATTTTTATTATGAACAGTACTCAACGCAAAAAAGGCCATTTGGTATATATTCCGCAGCATATCATTATTAGGATGGAGTAAAAAATAAAAGAGGTGCGCCCCTAGGTAGGGCGATCAAGATGGCCTCCAATCGATCTGCCGATGGGCTAAAGAGACGTAAAAAGTCAAATTGCACCTTTCTAACCCTGTACGGTTATGGTTATGTATCGATCCAGAGGCTACAGAGGCGGAAAATCGTTTTTTTTTTTTTTTTAAATGACTCTGCTTTGAGGACCCCTATCTCCCCCTACATGGTGCGTGCGTTCTGAAATTTTGTATGGGAACTTTTAACTCAAAGTAAACCACCTCCTGAAATTTGATCAAAATTGAAGAACATTTTTTGTACATATTAGTCTTACCAACCTCCTCTTATTTTAAACATCAGGAATGTTCGTTCTCGGAGTACCAAAATCAATTGGGGATATTGTATAATTTTGTTGGTGTTTTATATGTCGGTACATGTATGCATTTGGACTTTGGTGTAATTTAGTACCACTCTAAACCTTCTACACTTGAAATGCTATACTACTCTCCTCTTATTCATGGTGCAAATATATTCAATACATCCCGTGCAAAAAATTTAGTGTAGAACAAAATGTAATTGAACAATTTTAGTCCTAAAATTCAACTCTATCATGATATCTTGAAGAAACCGATTTTGGGGAGCTGTGATCCACTTGGAGAGGGGTTTGGGTATAGAGGATGGGTGATAATTTTTAATACGTTGTTTACGATGGTCTTTCCTATTGTATTCGGTAATAAAACAGTTCCTAAGATATGTATTTGGGTTATTTCCATATGTGCTTAATTCGAAATAGTGGAAAAGGGGAAAGGGAAGGGGAGAGGACAAAAATTAGTGCCTCAGATAGCACAAACGTAGCATAAACGATTGCCATCGAATTCAAATCAATCGAATTATTTTAAACCCTTTTATACACATTTTCAATTTTTGTGTCCCCAGCACCCCAATTTAGCTCCATTTCCCTGCCCCCCAAGTATTAGCTAGGGGGTTGAAATTATGCACATCGTTAGTGCTTCGTTCGTGCTCGTTAGTGCACGCATTATTTTCGTTAGTGCTCACCCCCAAGCATAGATCTTGAATGAGGGGCTGGGGAAATGGCTGTCCCCCAAGTATTAGCTAGAGGGCTGAAATTGTGCACATCGTTAGTGCTTCGTTAGTGCTTGTTAGTGCACGTACTATTTTCGTTAGTGCTCACCCCCAAGCATAGATCTAGAATGGGGGGCTGGGGAAATGGCTGCCCCCCAAGTATTAACTAGAGGGCTGAAATTATGCACATTTTCATTGGCAGTGTTTTTCTCAAAAATAACGCAATGAAATGATTTGAAATTATAATATATTGTTTTAGAGACTTTGTTTGAGGGCATTTAGCATTTATTTTTCTAATTTTTTCAGTTTTTTATTAAAAAATTAACTTTTTCGCATTTACCAACATATTTTCCGAAGCACCGCCTTAACGAAGGTAAGTATTGGTCGAACAATATAAGATAAGATGGTCTTCCTTGGCAACATAGCTATTTTGTAAACATTGTGTTTTGGTGGTGTGAATTTAAGAACAACCCATTCCTGCATACCTTTTAGCTTGGCTTTTAGCATGCATTCAGCAACTGCATCCGCAAGCATATGTATATGTTAAATTAGACCAAAAATAAGCAAGCGCATACACGTTTATGGGAAGTTTTTTTTAATAGGGAAGGTTAGGTACTTACTTCATGCTTGATATTCGTTCTCAAGATTACAGGTGAAAACGTAATGCAAATTTGAGATGATTTTAGTCAAGATATAATGAGTCTGAAAATTCGTGCAAAAATCATTTAGTTAAAAATAATTAACATGAAATTAAATGCGGCTGAAGTTGTGGAGGAATGACTAGAAAAACAACCTTTCCAAAATGGCTCTATCGATGCAGTCCTATTATTCTTAATAACTGTAGTAGGCGCGTAAGTCTCCGCTTGCTGTAAGATTGTAAAATTATCAACACTCATTAACGAAGTTCTAGACAGCTCCCTTAATAAATCGTGATTTTGATAAACTCTGAGACTCGAAATAGCCAACGGTGCTTTAATTAAATTCTTGGCAACTATGTCAAATATTGGTTTGGCCTTTTTAAATATATGTGTAATAGGGCTCGCCCGGGAATTAATCTCAGTCATAGCAGAATGAAAAAAATGAATAGAGTATAGGTCTACAAAAAGACATTTACCTTGATGACTTAAGATGATGCGGAAGGATTATCCATAAGGAAGGTCAATCTGGAGGAAAATTTCAAAATTCGAAAAAGGAAAAATATTTTTCAGGTAATTTAAAAAAAATTTGCAGTAAAGTGAGTTCGGTTCTAGCTGTGAAGTAAGTTAGACGTGTTTTTCGTGTACATATAGTTACAATACTAAGAGAAGATAAACATCACAGGTACGTTATGGATGTTTCGATCGGTCAATTACAATCTAATTCAATCATATTCTTGCATCGGCTACCTAACTCTACCAAAATTACGTAAAAATTATAGGTAACTTAACGCTAGAACAAGTAAAAAGCTTTATCAGCGATATCGCAGCAATAAAGAAACAGTGGAGGGTATAGATAAAAAAGTAGATATACTAACGACGGATATTATCAAGCTAAAAGAAGAAAACAAAAATATGAAAAAAGTGATAAAATCCCTCGAAACAAAAATTGTAACCCTCAATACAAAAATTAATACGCTAGATTAATATATCAGGAAAAATAATGTCATTATCGCTAATATTTCACCACAAAATAAGGAAAACATTTATGATTTGGTAATCAAATTTCTATCTGTATTGGCGTGAAAATAAGTGAAAACAACTTTGGTGCGATACATCGTTTAAGAACAATTGAGGGCAAAATCCCTCCTATAATTGTACGATTATTGAATAGCAATAAAAAATCTGAAATACTCGAAAAAACAAAACGATATAAACTGCACGGGAGGAATTTCGATTTCAACCCAGCCTTGCCAATTTATGTAAGCGAACAGTTATGAAGAAATTGGTTGGATATTTTGAATAAGGCGAAAGAAATGAAGAATGAAAATATAATTTAATACATGTGGAGTCGCAACGGGTCTATTTTCGTGCGGAAGGATGATTTAGATCTGGTAATAAAAATAGATGACATCTCCCAATTGCAGGAAAACGATGATAATGGAGATAGCGATAGCGATGATAGTAGCGATAACTAAGAAATTTCCGCATGACAGGTTGCTCAGAATTAAACGCAGATAAAGGAAACGTATTGTACTCGCGATATAGTTAATTGTATTAACGATGAACAACTTGAGCATGGGTATAGCCCTAATCAAATTTTTGGAATCACAACCAAGAGAAACCCTTTGAAGGAATTTTGGAGGGGAAGAAGCCTAATATTAATAGGAAAATAGAAAAATTGAGAGCTCAGTTTAATTTGGAAAGTAGCGACACGGTAGGAAATGACGAATTTATCATAAGCGACGATCGGGTAATAGTATATACTGATGGCGCTTGTGTTCATAATGGTTCTAAAAATGAGTGTGGCGGAGTCTGTGTATGGTTTGGTGAAAATCACACGGAAAATATTTCGAAATTACTCAATAGTCCAAAAATTACCAACAATATGGCAGAGTTAGAGGCGGTAAGATGCGCAATTGAGGTTTTAAATGTTCTAAGTGAAATGAGGCGCCATAAACTTTAACTACATCAAGTTTCTGATGTAATGTAAATTATAACAAAGCCAGTCAATTAAACTGAACGAATTTCGCTTGTTTGTCTTTGAAATTATTTAAATAACATGAATGATTTCATTCATTACCAGTGGGTACAGATAAAAAAGTAGATATACTAACGACGGATATTATCAAGCTAAAAGAAGAAAACAAAAATATGAAAAAAGTGATAAAATCCCTAACCCTCAATACAAAAATTAATACGCTAGATTAATATATCAGGAAAAATAATGTCATTATCGCTAATATTTCACCACAAAATAAGGAAAACATTTATGATTTGGTAATCAAATTTCTACAACTTTGGTGCGATACATCGTTTAAGAACAATTGAGCGCAAAATCCCTCCTATAATTGTACCATTATTGAATAGCAATAAAAAATCTGAAATACTCGAAAAAACAAAACGATCCATAAACTTTAACTACATCAAGTTTCTGATGTAATGTAAATTATAACAACGCCAGTCAATCAAACTGAACGAATTTCGCTTGTTTGTCTTTGAAATTATTTAAATAACATGAATGATTTCATTCATTACCAGTTTTACTCACTAAAAACAAAAATAAGATCGATCAACAAGTCTATGTCGCCTCATTTCACTTAGAACATTGTTGCGTAATGCGGTCCATTTTATCTGCTACTTTCATGAACATCAAAATAAAACACATAAAATAAAAAAAATAGTGAGTTAGTAGTCGAACCATACAAAAATTCATATCTACAATGGTTCGAAAGGGAAAGGGTTATTTTACTAGTTGCGGATTGAAGACCATCCATAAATAATTTCAAAAGTCTAAAAGAAAATGTTTTTCAGGTAATTTTAAGAAGTCTACTGGGACGTAAATGACATTCCTTTACCCAACCCATCTTTCTCATTCGGGCATGAAAAAGAAGAAATGTATGGTATGCGTCCTCAAAAGAAAAATATATTCACCTCAAAGGCTTCAAAAGTTGAAGAAGCTTGGCTTTGGTTTGGAGATATTGAATTTATATAAGTACCTAACGTGAATATCACCATCTTACATCATATTTTATCTACTACCTTCATGAACAAAAAAATTAAATATGTGCATTAGAATTGCGCAGAAGAAAGAGAATATTATGTAAAGATTTTCAAAAGTATAAAAGAAAATGTGTTTCCGGTAATTTTAAGGAGTCATATGTGAAATAATTGACATTCCTTTACCAAACCAATCCTTCTCATTCATGCATGATAAACAAGAAATGTATGCTGTGCGTCTACAAAAAAAAAAACATTCACCTCAAAGGCTTCAAAAGTTGAAGATGGTTGGCTTTGTGTTGGAAATAATGAATTTATATAACCACCTAAAAGGATTATCATCACTTTACATCTTATTTTATGTACTGCCTTAATGAACAACAAAATAAAATATGTACATTAGAATTGCCCAGAAGAATAACAATTTGGTATAAAATTTTCAAAAGTCCCAAATGGAAAAATATTCTTTATCTAGTCTAAGGACAAAAATTATAATAAAAGAATAATGACTAACACCTACTCCACATTAGTCCATCGTTGCAAAATAAAAAAAATAGTGAGCCAGTAGTCGATCCATACAAAAACTCATATCCTTTAATTACTACAATGGTTCGAAAGGGAAAGGGTTGTTTTACTAGTTGCGGATTGACGACCATCCATAAATGAACGTCACTCATTTTTTCGAATTTTATCTATGAACGTAATGAACAACAAGAAATGAATCGAGTATGTCCATGTGAATGGTCATTCCATATAAAACTTTCAAAAGTCTGAAAGAAAATGTGTTTCGGGTTATTTTAAGAAGTCTGCTGTGATGTGGATCACATTCCATTACCCAACCCATCATTCTCATTCATGCATGAAAAAGAAGAAATATATGGAGTACTCCACAAAAATAAAACATTCACCTCAAAGGCTTCAAAAGTTGAAGAATCTTGCCTTTGTTTTGGAGATAATGCATGTATATAACCACGTAACGTGAATACCATCCATTTTACATCATATTTTATCTACTACCTTCATGAACAATAAAATAAAACACATTTGAAGTCCCGGGAAGAATAGGAATTTAGTGTAAAATTTACAAAAGTCTAAAAAAGAATATGTTTTTCGTGCAATGTTAAGAAGTCTGCTGTGACGTAAATGACATTCCTTTACCCAACCTTCTCATTCATGCATGAAAAGGAAGAAATGTATGGAGTGCGTCTACAAAAAAAAAAAAAAACATTCACTTCATAGGCTTCAAAAGTTGAAGAAGGTTGGCTTTGTGCTGGAAATAATGGATGTATATAATCACCTAAAGTGAATATCCTCCCCTTACATCTTATTTTATGTTTTTCTATCTTGTTCAGGGACAATAATTATAATAAAAGAATAATGTCCAACACTTACTCCACATTCGTGTATCGTTCGGAAATAAAAAAATAGTAAGCCAAGAGTAGGTCCACATAAAAATTCAAATTTCCTAATCACTACAATGGTTAGAAAGAGAAAGGATCCCAATGGGAAATAAGATCATTTTTGTCACTTACTTTATATTATCATAACAATTTGTTCACGAAATATAATTTTTTTCAATATTTATTCTCGTTAAAAATGTTGTTGAAAAATTTACCGAAAAAATTCTTACAAGAAGATGGAATGTGAAAACGATGTACCCAACTCGAGTAGCACGTATGTAGAGATTGTGAAGGCGGAAAAGCCTTCAATTTTATAGATAAAGGTTATTCTCCCGCAAACAGTTTGTGGTAAGCAGTGCTCTCTTGTGAAACGCGAGGGGGCAATTCATTAAAATATACATTTTTCTTTTCGATTAATAAGTAATGATGAAACGATTAGATAAATAATGGAAAGCATTTTTAATAAGAAAGTGATAACTTTTATAAAACTCGATGGTATTACAAATTTAATATAGATATGTTACTTAGTTAATTCGCTAAAGTAGATACAGACAGATATTAAATGGATATAGTATCTTTTTCTTTATTTTAGCTGAGTTTTTAATTGAATAACGATAGCTATTACAGCCTACTTGATTTGGTAAGGGTGGGTCAGGGGAGAGGGGAGTCTTCAAATCTTTCCATTTCAGACCACTTGCAATCATCTGGCAAATGCTTGTTAGAGATATCACTATCTAAGTTGGCAGCAATGTGCTTTGCCCTCGAAATTTATTAAAAAAAATTATTAGTGAAATGAAATTTTTTATTAATAAAATAATAAATAAAATTTTTAATTTTTTAATTAAACTAGAATTAG
This sequence comes from Phenacoccus solenopsis, assembly GCA_009761765.1. Classification (NCBI taxonomy): domain Eukaryota; kingdom Metazoa; phylum Arthropoda; class Insecta; order Hemiptera; family Pseudococcidae; genus Phenacoccus; species Phenacoccus solenopsis. The sequence continues at coordinate 21,538 of VFXL01000055.1, read as the reverse complement.
ATACTCTATTATAATTTAAATAAAATTTTAATTTAATTATTAAATATATTAATTATAAATTTACCTTTAAATTGAATTTTTAGAATAATAATTTTTTTTTAATTAAAAATATTTATTGAATAAATAATAATAATTTAATCAAAATAATCAATAAAATTTTTATTAAAGAAATTTATGAAATTTTGGTTCTTTGATTTCTATTTTTATAGTAGTTCAAATTATAATTGGATTTATACTTTTAATAAATTATTTTACTATTAATAATCCTTTTATAAGTTCTTTTTTTATTTATTATAATGTTAATTATGGATAACGTACATACATAACATTCCTGCGAATCAACTTATTTTCAATCAATTATGATGAAATCCTAATTATGAAGTCAGGAGAAGCCTTTGCAATTTTCAGGTTTTTCGATAATGTATTTTGATATTGCTTTAAATCTTTAATTCAAATTAACTCAATGGAGTTTGTTTGTGTAGATTTCAAATAACACGTAAGACCGAATTTTATTTTGAAGTTGTACAATGTACATACAATACTGGTGGGTAGGAAAGGGAAAATCACTCTTGTGAAACGTGTGAGCGATAATTATAATAAAAACATGTAATAAGCGTGTTTTGATCGTTAAATTTTAGTGTTACTTTCCAGGTTATTGCTTGCACTATGAAGATATCATGAATAAACGTAAAATTCTTATAATATTAAATTTTGTGCCCACCTTACTCAAAAAATTCTCGAAGAAGGCGTCACGCTCGTATCTATTATCAAATGAAGTTTTTTAATTTATTACCACTTTGATGGTGAAAATTTTTTTACGACGTGAGTCTACATTAACTTTCGAATAAATTTCTCAAATCAATTAGCTAATGAATTTATCACGAAGCTTTTCATCGAGCTAATAATTCTGTATATTTTGATACGCGCTGCTGATATCTTAAATTTCGAAATATTCTTATTAATGGGGCGAAGATTTATAGAATATTGTATCATGTGCTGTGAATTTTTCGCAGAATAAAATTAAAGTTTAATCAGGTTTTAAATTTAAAGACGAAAAAAAAAAGTAAGCAACCATGCCACATCAATTACTGAAGCATAGTTTTTAATTGGGGCTTGTTCAGATTTGGAAATAACGTTGCTAACTCCTCATGTATGCAGGTGAATTCAGGATATTGTATACTCCTTTACTGAGTTCATATTAATTACATTTTTACTAATTTGAGGTTCTTCACGCTCTACTCAAACATTTTGTATCCATTTTGATTCAAATGCAAGAGGTCATATTTTAGTCACCAAGCGACCCCACATACAAAGTTTAACTTTTGTAGATAGATTTGGTGAGGATATATGAAAGATTCCAAAAATTTCATAACTCAAAATTTCCTCAAAAAACCGTTTTTCGCTCCAACTTTTCTTCAAAAACACTTAGGAAGCTGAAATTGGGATTTATTGGTGTAAGTACGTGATTCATTCTTTCATGAAATCAAAAATGAAAAATTTCAGCTATTCGTCTTTTCTCCAACCCCCTTCATTTAAGTGATTCGCCATTTTGATTTTTTTTTTAAAAACAAAAAAGGGCGTTTCTAAGAAGAGTCTCTCACCAAGTTTTGAGCGAATTTCATGAATATACCTGCCGACGCTAAAGAAATATATCTATATATTATATGCATTATAGAGTTATACATATACACCTATTGATATTAATTTGCATTCCATTCATGAAACGGAAGGATTTACTTCCGATACTTATGATAATTTTTTTCCGTTTATTTACTGCATATTACCATGTGAACTGGTTTGTATATAATTTCTATGAAGGAGTCGAAATTACCTCCAGCTGAAAAATGGCCTACATACCTGAGCATGCAACTTGGTCAATTAACACTATATACAAGGCGATGCTTAAGTACCTCCGAGATTGGTGGCGAAAAGGGAGGTAAGTATATTATATTGCAATGAAAATATTTTTTGGAAGCAAATTGATATCTTTGATAATATATGTAGAATTGTAGATATATTGTAATGGATAAAATCCAATTACATTTAGATTTATAATAATTACACGCAATAAATAAAATCAAAAAAAAATAATAATAACTACATCATAATCCTCACCCGGGGCACCAATTTTTATGTAATGGATAAAATTGAAATTTTAATTGAAATTTTTATGAATAAAATAAAAAAAAAGTAATTATATATATATATTAATATACGATACTGTGTAATCGTTGGAGGATCCTCCTTTACGTATGCAACGATAAAATTTCATACTGTTCCCCAACTCATATCCGAAGTTTGCTGTGAACCTGAATTTCTAAACACGAATACTACGATACGAAACTAAATTTTGAGGTAACTGTCACAATCAAATCGACCAAGCATCACCTTATAAAATGTTCACAACATTTGTTGCGAATAATAACTTTAAAATCTCCGAAATTGAATAACGTGAAAAAACAAATGAATATTTCGTTTCATCTACACGCGTACATAACATCGCACAACCACATATTTTAAATTTTTAAAGCAAATTGAAAACAAAAATTGAATAATAAATGCAAAAAAAAAAACATAAATGAAACAAATACAATCAAAACGCGACCATTGTTATGGATAAATTCGCACAAGCATTCGTGTTAAAAGCAAAAGAGAAAAAAAAAAATTTTAAACATTAATGATTTTATCATAGATATACTTTCGAAAAAGGTAGAGAACGAACTAACTATCCCAAACCTAAAAACCTGATCCACATTTAATTTTGCTATCTACTATGCCTTATCGCGATCGTTTCAATGGTCACGTTAGAAGGGGACAACAAAGCGACATCGTAGAAAATTGGAAAAACCCCTTCTAGCCCAGTAAATACCACATAGACTGGCAACAACACGAATTTACGCGTTACATTTGCCCCCCAAAGTTTTGAGAGGGTCGGTCATTAAAAAAAAATCCAAAAAAAAACAAGAGTGATTGACCGTCGCAAAACTTTGGACTAAGAAGTAAAATCGTAAAAAAAAATAAACAAAATTATATACAACCTCTTTTTTTTTAATTTTTTTTTTTTTTTTTTTTTTTTTTTTTTAGTCTTTTATAATATCGAAAGCATCGATTATAACTAAATATAAAAAAACTGAATATTCTCAACAACCCAAGCACCATCGGGTATTTCCCCTGTACATTATTCATACAACCTACTACGAACTGTAGGGTAAATGAAAAAATTTAAAAAAAAAACGTCAAAGCTTAGTACACACAACCACCGTTGCCATGTGGAAGAATTGATTATAACGATAGCGTGGAGAACAAAAACCATGACAAAAAAAATAAAAAAATATATAGGACGGAAAAGGACAACACGATGCCCCCACGGACGCACCGCTGGCCCGATCCGTGAGACGCCGTAGGCCAAAAATGACACCGATCATCACGAACGTCGTCGACCACGGGTGCCCCCACGCAAACCACCGCGCTGCCCCCTGGTCCTCTTAGAAATCGCTTCCACATCAACGTACGGAATATCAGCATCAACAGCTCTATTTTCATGGGCGAAATATTCGACAAAATCGATTTCCCGTTGTGTAGAACGCCAACTATTCCTTTTACTCAATCCCTGAATAAAATTATATAATAATTTTCGTCGTGAATACGGTATTCGAACATCGGTTAGCATGACATCTCGCTGTTGTTGAGGCGATAATGTGTCTGGCAATCGTGATATATAGTCCCAGTAAAAAGGCTCTATTGGCCAATCTTCGTTTGGAATATCAGTGATTCGTGCACTTATAGTTTTTGTTGTCGTATGAACAGTCAACCTAGCATCATCTATTTTACGAGTCCTATTAGGATGATCCCATCCCCGTCTTCGTCTTTTCTTTTTCGAAACCTCATAGAGTTCTGGCCCTTTTAGTGGTTCAGTAACAGTCAACACATTGAGATTGACAGGGGGTGTCTCTAATGTCATCTCTTGTGCCTGTCGAATTTGACTTAAATTAACCACCTTTTTTACACTAGGGTTAGAAATTAATCCTACTAAATACAAATTTGGACCAAGCCTTTTCAAGACAGAAAATGGGCCCTCGAATTTTGGACATAGTTTTCCCATTACCCCTTCGTCCTTATTCGATGACTGGTGATTTACAATATAAACTTGTTCACCAGTGTCATATGATGTATAGACTGGGAAAGCTTTATTATATTTTATTTCGGACTTTATTCCTTCTAATCGTTTATGTAACAAAATAAATTTATCGAATTTATCTTTATCGCTATTTAAGTTTCCAAATAAATTACCGATTCTTAATGCCTCTTCCCTAATAATTGCACGCGCAGCTAAATGGTCGGCCATTTGATTACCGCGATTATTCGAATGCCCCTTGACTAACTCGAATTTTATGTCAATATTTTTAGCGTTTATAAAATCACGAATCTCTGAAATTAATGACTCATTAGGCTCGATTATCGTTTTACGCTTCACACCCGCAAGATCGCGGCTTAGGACCGTTATGGCATAATTAGAGTCTGTGATAATTAAACACCTTTTTTCATCTTTTGAGTCCAAAATCTCCAACGCCTTTTTTATCGCGAAAATCTCCATCATATTATTGGTTGTTTTTTCTAAACGAGGTGATAATGAAACATTTAAGGCATGACTTGGACCAAACCATATCCCAATACCCCCTAAGGCATCTTCGCGTCCGTTACGAATACAACCTCCATCAGTATGTATGACAACCCTATTTCCCTCATCATAAGTGAACGTATCCATAAGATCACCAGTTTTGTCATCTTCTGCAATATTTCTCTCTAACTTCGATAACGCAGCTTCAACATTTGGTGTAACACCAACAGTAATATTTGGAAATGGTTTTTCATTTTCTACTTTCCAAATATCATTTGGAGTAAACTTATCTATATAGGGAGTGTCATTAATTGACCCAATAATGTCCTTAATAAATACTGCCCAACCTTTATGAGAATAATCAGACTTAACTCTCTTATTTAGACAAATACGTAATCTTGTGCCTAACTCGCGCATTACACGTTCCGTAAAATTAGACTTAGGGTTATAAGTAGTTGTATGACGAGCTTTAACATTATTCGACGCGCACATTTCTGTCCATGCGTTACTCCTAAATTGGACGCCATTGTCAGACAAAACGATACTGGGACTATATCCACGTTGCCTGATAAATTCCCATACCTCATTCATTTTACCAGCACATTTTTCCGCGGTAGCATCCGTCATTGGGAAAGCCCAAGTGTACCCAGATGCTGCATCTTTCGCCACTAAGATGATTTTTACACCACCACGTGATGTAGGTAAAGGTCCAAATAAATCAACTCCAATTAATTCTCCTACACGGGCTCCTTCAATGACTGACTTATACTCAGAATTGACCTTTTGGTTGCATATTTTATTCAATTTGCACACGCGACATTTATTTAAAACTTTATTGATCGTTTTCTCCTGATTTGGCCACCAAAAATATCGCAAAGCGATAGCGGTCAATTTCTTTGTACCAGGATGTACATGAAAATCATGGAGATATCGTACTACGGAAACGATCAAATGATTTGGTAAGGCAGGGACCTCATATCCGTCATCACGAAAAATACGATACACAACGTCATTTTTAATGCAATAATCGTGATGATATTTCGAATCTTCATTAATAAGCGAATTCGCGATTTTCATCAATTTCTTATCGTTCTTCTGATGTCGACTAATATTAATAATAGCTTCCTCAAGATAATCGTCCATTTCTACCCCTAAGTAACCTACACTTGACTTAAGATCAAATCTCAAAACCGCCTCATCTACCGAATCAATCGTAATCTCATTTATCGTGATTGTAGGCATTCTGTCATTAACCAATAGCTCCATTCCCCGCTGCATACTTTTATCCAACGTACTTTCTGAGAAAAAGCAATTGAAAAACATCACCCATTGGGCTAAACGATGACTATACATTGCTAACTCACAAGCACTTTTAAGCATTTTTTCGAATTTGGTAGGTATACATATTCTTGAACCATATACCAAAGTTTTAATTTTATCGAGGCTCAAAAATAATCCCAACAACCATTTTTCAAAAAGTGTGTAATTTGACTGACATTGCTTAAAAGTTCGACTAACAAAAAGAATGACCTTTTCGCAACCAGTTACAGAATCAATTTGCGTTAACACCGCATGTACGCGATCAGAAATCACCAATTTTTCAGCTCGATTTTCCTGCCATTCATTTCCATTTAATGAGATATACAAATTAAAAGGTAAACTTCGATCAGGTTTTGATAATTTAAATGGGCAGTCAAATTCCTTTTTTAATAAATTATAGTCTAAATCATGTTGATACTCCCAAGATACTTTCTCGTTTCCACCCTTTAACAGTTCGTTAAAGGATTTTGTAAGATCGGTATAATTAGGTATAAACATAGAATAATACACGGTATGTCCTAATAACGATCGTACATCATTAATTTTAAGAGTCATAGGACGCTTCTTGACACTAGCTAACTTTTTGTCAAAATTTTCGAAACATTTCAAGCTATTGTTCTTTTCAATTTTTCCTTCTCCGATTTTAAATCCGAGATGTTTTACTTTTTTACCGAAAAGATGCGTCTTTTTAAGCGACAAGGTCATACCCGATTCGCAAACGCTTTTCAAAACCCTGACTACATGTTCTAAATTTTCGTAAAAATCACTACCTCTAACAGTTACGTCATCGACATACACTGAAACATTTTTACATATGACTTCCTGCAATATTGTATTCACAACAGCGATAAACACACTGGAACTTATCGCTGTTCCGAATGGCAATCTCTGGTATTGGTAGCATCCGTCATTCAAATTGAAAGGCTAGGTACCTACCAATATCATCATGGATTGGAATTTGCAAGAACCCCTGCGAGAAATCAAAAGCAGAAATTATTGCATCTGGTTTATCATTCACAATAGTGTCGAATATCGTTGGAGGGTCGTTATGCTGTGGTTGTACCATTTTATTGAATCCACCAGCAGCGATGCACACGCGAAGGTCACCACTAGGTTTAATCGCAATCACAAGCGGACTAATAAATTCGCTAACAGATTTTTTAATAATTCCAATCGACTCCATATTTTTGATCTCATTACGCACGCGATCAGCATATATTTGAGGTACCGGATAAAGATTCGATTCCCATCGAACTCCGTCATCTAATTTAATCTCTGGAACCTCCCCCTCATACCTTCCTAATTTATTACGAAATACAGACAAAAAAGGTAACATCTGTTCAAAAGCATCCAACGCCTCATCATATGAAATTGTCTCTTCGCTAACGGACAATAATAGCTTTTTCCATACTTCGTTTCGTATTTCTCTCATTTCCTCCTCAGATACACCGAAACGTTTCGCAAAAATATCATCGATTGGCGAAATCTCATCTTGAATAACGCACGGTGTTATGTCATATATACGAGGTGCTGCTAATTGTTTATTTTCGAAAATTCGTGTTACACGCTTGCGTCGCGAGAATGGATCAGTCAAATAAAACAAAAACTCATCCCACAACACCGCTCCTTTTAATCGTTTAATCAAATCAGAACCAATAATCACATCATTTTTTAAACCGTCTAAAACGTAAAAATGTAAGCAAATCGTATTATTATTATCCCCCAATCCAACATCAACATCTATTGATTCTTTTATTCTTCCAGCACCAACACCGTTAGCCATCGAAACCAAAGGTTGGCGGTTTAACTTATTAATCTTAACATCGACATTATCACGAATTAAACGATTTTTAAATTTAGCACTGATTAAGGAAATCGAAGCACCTGAATCAACCAATGCTGCAGTCGATAAATTGCCTACTTTAACATTACAGTAGCAATCGGTCGGATCGTAATTTTCATCTACGAAATAGGCATCCTCATTGCCTTTTAAACGTGATACGACAGGACAGCCGCGACCTGCATACTCAACACGTCGAATATATTTACTCAATAGCGAAATTATTTCGTTAATAACATGCGTTTTAAAAATGAATGAATTCAATGAATCATCCCATCTATAATTGCTTTCGATTATCTCAGGACATCGCTTCGTTAGAATACCCTTTTTATGATAAAAATAAGAGCTCTTTGATAAGCAGTTGCCTACACCACGTATCGTTACTATAGGAAAATTCTTAGCGACTTTAACCAATATTTTGCACAATGGTAAATAATTATTACGATCTATTTGTGCGTTTGATTGAATAGGCGGCGGTAAAATAAATATTACCTGCTTCGCTCCCTTTTCATTCAACATATTAAACACCTTGTGTAGGTAATTTCCTATATCATGATCGTATCCATTTACTTGTTCGTAGCAACCCAACGACAAAATTATCTTATCTGGTACTTTTCCTTCAAATTCGGACATCTTTCGATAAAAATTAAAAACTGATAAATGGTAGTCTATCCACTCATTAGATGGAAAATTCACTGAGTCCGAGCGTTTCAATGAACGAAAATATTCGTTACACAATAAGTAGGCAACGGTATCGCCTAACAAAATATAACCAGATAAAGATACCACAGTCGCATTATCGAATTTATTCATACGCAAAGCATTTAATTCAAATTCTTTGGAAGGTAATAAAATCTTATTTTCAGATTCATCACCTATCCCAATTGAACGGATATTACCATTGTCCTCAATATCCGATAAGACCAGACCATTCATAAAATCGAAAAATTCCTTAATGGACGATGGTTTAAACACTTTCAATGTGAATTGATAAGATTTAGGTAAAACCTCACATATGAGTTCAACCAACTCTGATTCAATTATACGTTTCGGCAATTTTTCTAAAATCACGCAAATCTTTTCATAATATTCACCTAACAAGTCTATCTTAAAATATTCGAATCTAGTTCTTTGAATTAATTGAATGAAACGATCTTTACCCGAAATGCATTTGAATTTAATTGTTCGCGGATTTGTACCAAGCACTTTATCACCACTAGAATCATACGATTCTAATACTTCATCTCGACAAGGTTCTACCTGTTCACTTGAATTAAAATCAAAGTCCTCTACAAGACAATTGAAACGATTATTTCGATCGATAACTCTACTATTGCTATTTAATTTCGGTTGATTTTTGCATAAAAGCTTTTCAAAATTACATTTCGACCTATTTTTAATCGAATTAATAATAGACGTATTTTTATTACAAGTACGAGTTTTGACAGGATTCGATTCAACATTAGAGACATTTTCACAAGTATTTTCTTGAGCAATCGTAAACTTGTTATTATTTCGAATTATATTATTGGATTTTATACCTGACTTGGTTCGCAATTTCGAGATAGGCAATAAGTTATACCTCAAAAATTCCCTATCTGCAGCCATAGCTGCATATGAATGAATTACAGATTTTCCAAATTCGAATTTTGGAAAAGAGATTACGTTTTTGCTGATATCAACCACTGATTCGAGATCATTTTTCACATCAACACTTGCAATCATAACATCACCTTTCCTTTCTTCCTTTTTCGCGAAACCTGCAATTGACAAGTAGCTATTCACAGCATTCACTATCGCTCCTCCATTTCCTACCTCCACCTCACTATCCTCACTTTCAACTTCAACTGTATCGCTTGATAATGTTGAGGTTTCCTCACTAATTACATTATCATTTGAACTCTGATTCTCACTCCGCTCTGACTCGGCAAAACGTACCTGCGATGTATTTCTACTAATACCTTGAACAGGTCGCGAACTTATTGCTTGTTGAGGTTGTGACACTATAGGCGGAAAATCGTGAGGTTGTCGCGAAAACGTATTAGGAAAATTGGGAGGGTAACAATAATAATACGGTGGCATCGGTTGCTGTGGCCATGGCGAAAAATATGGCGGTGGTTGTGTGTAACAGCTTTGATTAGGAAAATAATTGACATCATAATTTACATAAGGTCGTGGTTGCACACGAACATTTTGTCGTGTTGGTATGTGTCGATTCTCAATTTTATTTTTCGATTCATCCATTTCTGATGAATTTATAGCTTTGATAGAAATTTTATCTTTATTTTGATTTTGACGCTTGCGATAATTAACCGAATTCTCGCCATATACTGTCTCACTATCAGCAAGATGTTTAAGTTCAACAAGCATAATGTCGAGATTCACGATCGCAGCTGCTGAAATTTTAGCTTTCCAGGTTAGATGAAGTTTGCTATAAATTGTATTAGCTAAAAACATCTTTGTAGGCCGTTGCTCCTCAATTTGGAGTAACGAATCGACCCACCCACGAACTTCATCTTCGAATACCTCTGCCTCTAACTCATCAAGAGGAAGTCGGCGAAATTTTTCGACAAGACTAGCCTGTTTTAACATAGACCAGAAACAGCTCAAGAAAACAGATTTGAGGCCACTGTAAAGAAAAACATCACGACTACGTCGCTCCCAAGCAACATCTTTAATTTGAACAGCAATCAGGAATAGGTCGCCCCATGTATTTTCCGCTAAATTTTTTGAGCACACATATGCTTCAAATTCAGAAATGAACTTTAAAGGCATATGCTCGTTATTTTTATCGAATTTAGGTACATTTTTACATATTAGCGAATTGTCAGTAAGGTTATTAATAACATTATTTCGATTTAAGTTGCGATTTAACTGGAACATGGGGGTGCCTTGATCCTGACTCTGCATCAGATTTTGAGCAGAATTCATGACCGACGCTGATTGAGTTGCCTCTTGAGGTGTATGATATATATTTTGTTGTAAAGGGATACCCGGTGGTGGCGGTTGGACATACTGAGTGAAACCAGGTGGTGGATTCGAGGTATTTATTAACACATTTTGTGTTGCCAACTTTTGGCCTAACTCCTCATTTAATTTTTTCGACGCCGCCAGTTCTTTCCTCAACTCGGTTATTACGCCGAGTACATCCGAAAGATCACACTGCGCTGACGTTGATGGATTCGAATTATCCAAAGATGATGATTTTTCCCCAGCCACCTGACCAGCAAGATTTTCAAGAGATAATCGAGTTGGTAACGTCCCATCAGTTAAACTTTCTGGGCTGCCATCCCTATTCTTACTCTTTAACTGAGCGTCACTATGTGTTTTTTGTAACATATCATTATTTCCTATCATTTTAAAATCAATAAATACATGAAAACAAAATCAAGCGAGATTCCTTTTTTTTTTTTTTTTTTTTTTTTTTTTTTTTTTAAACTATAATCTTAAGGATCGAAAATACGAAATCCTCACTACACGGGGCACCAATTTATATGTAATGGATAAAATCCAATTACATTTAGATTATAATAATTACACGCAATAAATAAAATCAAAAAAAAATAATAATAACTACATCATAATCCTCACCCGGGGCACCAATTTATATGTAATGGATAAAATCCAATTACATTTAGAATATAATAATTACACGCAATAAATAAAATCAAAAAAAAATAATAATAACTACATCATAATCCTCACCCGGGGCACCAATTTTTATGTAATGGATAAAATTGAAATTTTAATTGAAATTTTTATGAATAAAATAAAAAAAAAGTAATTATATATATATATTAATATACGATACTGTGTAATCGTTGGAGGATCCTCCTTTACGTATGCAACGATAAAATTTCATACTGTTCCCCAACTCATATCCGAAGTTTGCTGTGAACCTGAATTTCTAAACACGAATACTACGATACGAAACTAAATTTTGAGGTAACTGTCACAATCAAATCGACCAAGCATCACCTTATAAAATGTTCACAACATTTGTTGCGAATAATAACTTTAAAATCTCCGAAATTGAATAACGTGAAAAAACAAATGAATATTTCGTTTCATCTACACGCGTACATAACATCGCACAACCACATATTTTAAATTTTTAAAGCAAATTGAAAACAAAAATTGAATAATAAATGCAAAAAAAAAACATAAATGAAACAAATACAATCAAAACGCGACCATTGTTATGGATAAATTCGCACAAGCATTCGTGTTAAAAGCAAAAGAGAAAAAAAAAAATTTTAAACATTAATGATTTTATCATAGATATACTTTCGAAAAAGGTAGAGAACGAACTAACTATCCCAAACCTAAAAACCTGATCCACATTTAATTTTGCTATCTACTATGCCTTATCGCGATCGTTTCAATGGTCACGTTAGAAGGGGACAACAAAGCGACATCGTAGAAAATTGGAAAAACCCCTTCTAGCCCAGTAAATACCACATAGACTGGCAACAACACGAATTTACGCGTTACAATATACTTAGTTGTATAGATAGTATATTTTTGCCCTCACGCGTAGCGCCGGCGGATATTCATAAAATTCGCTCAAAATTTGGTGACGGACTCTTCTTGAAAATGCGCAGAAAGAACAACTTTTAAAAGGGAAATTGATGCAGGAAATTTCATGAATCTTCCATATCTCCTCACCAAATCGACCTACAAAGGTCATACTTCGTATGTAGAGTTACTCCACAGCCAGAATATGATCTCTTATAAATGTGAGTCAAAACGGATCTAAAATGGCGAACTGTAAAAATTTAAGAATGATTTGAGGAGCCTCAAGCAGTCATAATTTGAGAAATATATGTTTTTTTATGATTATTGCATGGTAAGAAATACCACATTTATTCTAAATTCTACCTCTCAAGTGGTTTTTGAAAAGATAGGCAGATAGGGTAAGAATTTTCAAACTTTATATTAAGTGTGGCTACTGCAGACATGAAGGGGTTAGCGATGTTATATGCAAACCTGAACAAGCCCCAGTTAAAAACTCAGCTCCAGTAACACTGCATGCCTGCTTATTGTTTTATTTAACGAAGTTAGTGTAATCGAAATGCATAATATTTAGATTGTTTTTTCCTTTTTACAAAAAAATTCATTACATTTCTAAAAATTGAGAGAGTGGTAAAATAATAGGTCTATTATGAAAATGTAAGTACATTTGGTTACTTCAAATGATTGGAAACAAAATCTTAATTAAATAGGATAGCCTTACCAACTTGGCCTTACCGCTCTAAATTAACGTTACACAATCAAAAATCGTTAAATTTTACTTTTCTTTCAAAAATAAATGACACATCCTCTGCACTGTAGTTACCCAAGTATTCATGTTAATTTTCAACTATTTTCGACCTTATTGGGGGGAAGGGATAAAGAAAAACAAAAATTTCTGTATTTTTTCTTCCTTTTAATTAACAAACATTTTCTCTTATCAACGTGTTGAAAATAACAATAATAAAAATGCATAAAAATTTCAAAAAGAACGGATCCAAAATGAGGCTCTAATCTCTAGTTACAAATTTAATGTTTAACGTTCGTAAATGACCAACACCTTGTAGAACTACGTTTCGTATTATATCAAACAAAGTTGTCAAAGCCATTTATCTCACTTTTCCTCCAAAACTACTTGTTAGTTTTGAGCTCATATTAGGGAATATTTACCCTATATTTCAGTTTTTTGTGAATATTTTATCAATTTATAATTTTCACATTTTGCTTTTGCTATTTTTATTCTTCTTCAAAAAGACCAAACTGAACTTTGTATTTAATAATATCATACAACTACATATTTAATAAAAATTGAACTTTTTCTTGTACTTCTTTCAAAATTCGATTTTCCTATCCTGTTTTTTATTGTTCAGCTTGTCAAATCTGTTTTTTTTTTTTATATCCATATTGATGGCTCATAATTTTGCATATTTTACTTTTTTAGGGAATATTTTTACATGTTTCAAGCAAAATAAAAGCATAATATTATTTAAAGTGCATATTTTGCCATTTTTAGCTCATAAAATTCGCAACCCAACTAATTACCTACTTACAAACATGATGATTGATGGTGAACAGTTTCTTCCTATATCATTTCTCTACATCCTCATTGAAAAAGAAATTAATCCAGCCGTAAGAAGGCTTATAAATCTGTGATGAAACCAACTTATAAATATCTATATGGAAATTAAATATCTGAGTGAGGGAGCAAAGCCCCCAGCTGGCAGCATAAAACCCTACTAGTAGATTTCATTATGTAGAATGGTGAAAGTTTATTCCTACTGGTAATTTAATGATATCATTTACAGACTGTATTCCAAGTTGAGTGAGAGGTTGATTATTTGTGAAAAATTTGGACATTTTGCGAGTTTATGGTTACTTAATGGTGATGATCAGGGAGCGGATTTCTATGAAATAGCATATTTGTCTGTGTAATATTATTAAACTATTTTTGCGATGAAACGAAACGGTAAGAAAGTATGAGCGAAAAACTGATTTTGGTGGGCTAAAATCCACCATATCAGGGGACACACAGACCGGATTCGTGGGGACTTTGAGTACGCCAGACGTATATACCAAATTTCAGCTTAATAGCCATCTTTGCAAGCAAAAACCTGCCTATACTATTATTAATATTCCAATTAATGTGTCTCAAAATTGTATTTTCCCTCTAAATTTTTTCAGATGAGGTTAAAAATATTTTCCTTATGATTTTTGAATTCTACGCAAAATTTTAACCCACTTTGATAGGTCGTGAGGTTACTTTTTGAAAAAGTTGAAGAAATGTATTTTCAGTTGAATTTACATACATATGCAACTTCAATATGCAATTACTAGGTATTGTGACAACAAATTTTTAAGAGCGAGGGTTCGGTAGATTGGAAATGCATTCTTTTACCAATGTGTAAGCGATTTTTTCGGTTCCCGGGGATAATTATACTCATAATGCAATTCAAGCGTAAAAAATGACGAAAATTGCATAAAAACTGCAATAAAATGGAGTTGTGACCGCAGCCAGTAAAAATACACTCATATATTTATATTCAGTGGACACCCCTTTTCTAACTCCGTTCAGTTTTTTTGGTCCCATTGAAGTTCAAAAAAAGGGGATTTTTAGGTTCCAGCTCCCCGTTGTGACCGCGAGCATCGCTAATCATATTTCCCAATTCTCAACCTTTATCTATCTATTGCCAGCTGAATTTTTTGGTCTCAAAAAATCCAGCCAAATCGGGTTTCTAAAGCACTTTTTTCGAAATGGGCTGTAGACTAAATTTTTACAATAAATTTCAATTTTTTAAATATGGAATTTTATTTATGTCTTATTATAGCACCTAAAAAGACCCTAACACTTGATTTCACCGTTTTTTTAGCTGAGTTTTTAACTAAAAAACGATAGCTATTACATTACAGCCTACCTGATTTGGGAGGGGAAGGTGGGGAAGGGTGGGGTCTTCAAATCTTTGCGTTTCAGACCATTTGTAATCATCTGGCAAATGTCAAACTTTTTGGGATATATTGAGGTACGTATAAAAGTTCGATCACTTGAAAAATAGTGATAGTTGGACCAACCTTAAAAGATGGTTGTAAGAGCTATTTGCTTCCAACATACAATTAATAATTGTTATTTGTCCATTTTATAAATGGAAGAAATAAATTAAAGTGATAATTAGAACAGAAGTTATGACAGGAAATTAAATTAGAAGTATGTGTGAGAGTCAACTCCATGCTTCAAAAAGGCAGTTATAAGTTGGGTCCATGAGAAAATGGATATCGTATATGGAGCTTTATATTTAAATATAAATTTATAGTGAAAGTCGGCTCCTCCTCTTACGTATACCATTGGATAGAGCGCGCCTGGGCGAAACTAATGCATGAGTTGTGAAAGTCAGCTCCATGTATGGTCAGGGTTGAGCTTTTTAAACCAAAATGTTTAAAACACTAAAAAAAACAAAATGAAATTTAAAACAAAATTCTGTTCAAAACATGTGAATAAACTCACTAAATGCTCAACTCAAAATCAACTCGAGCATAAAAAAAAAGTATCGACGTGAACTGTACCAAGGATATATTACGAATGAATCAACATCTTAAAATAGTACCAAAGGTGATACACAAAGGCTGTATAGCATTAGTCATAAGGACCTCATACACTATAGAAATCATTTTTCTCTTCTACAGGGGGGAGGTTTTATACAAGGTGGAATGAAATTCAACATTTCCTTAGCCACGTTGAGGTAACACCTCAAATCTAATAAAAATTTTAGTAAACATTTATTAATATAACATTAAGTTGACAGGATTTGTTAGCTTATAACTTTTTATGGTGGGGTGTAATTTGGTGGCTTATAGAAACCATGTAAGATTTGAATTACCACATAGGCATTTATGAGGTCAGAGCATTCTTAGCTCACCTGTCTATCTATTTTCCTTTTCAAGTTTATATTCACACTGGCCAAGTGTGATCACGTGATCTTACATGATTAGGAAGAGAATGCCCTCTTCACTTTATTCCTGGTACCAGGTTTCTTATTTATTTTATTTTTCTTATATTGGCCTATGTAACATCGACCCAAAGGGGGTGAAGCAAACTCATATAGAACTAAACAAGTCGGAGCACTCCCATAAGGCCTGTATATTTTAATTTCGTTCTCCCTTTGACTTGGGAAAAAAGTTCGCACTAGACAGCGCTGCATAGCAAGTTGGGCCTATGATATCTAATTGTTTTACATATTACAGTGGTTTTTTATGATAAACGATGTTAAAATCAATTCGAAATGGGTTAATTTAACCTACAATTATCAATAATGAGGAAATGTTGCGTGCCGAATTGTAGGAGTGGTTATGCCAGCACCTTGAAGAATGGACTTCCTAAGCCCCATTTTTTCAAAATGCCAAGGGTGAGTAATATTTTATTTTACATTTTGAATTGCTTCTAATTTTTCAAATTTCAATACATGTTCTCTAATACATTTCTCAACTTATCAGGATCCAACTAGATTTGGAATATGGGAGTGCAAGATAAGAGAGGCGATCGCAAATTATCTTCTTCAGATGCAGTATGCACAGAGACGGACCTAGCGGGGGGGGTGGGGGGTGCTCACCCTCCCAAAGGTTTTGCGCAGTCGGCAAAAGTCGGCAAATCGACATCGGTGAGAAAAATTCGACAATTCCTGTTTCACTTGTCTCAGTAACAGCGAAAATTTAACAATAAATAATTAAATCAAACAAAGAAACATATGTATTTGCGCATTGTTTTGCTTACTCTGCTCGAAGCTTTTCTATTTCCGAATTTTGTATACGCTAGGAGTGGTAATGTCGCCATCTGAGAAGGAGATACTGAATATCGGAAATGAACGAGATTAATGAAAACTGATGTTCCATTAAAATTAATATTGTTTTAGTTCAATTTCAATTGATATTATATGGTTTAAATTTATCTCAAAATAATGCTGGAGAATTGGAAACTGGAGAAGTACTCAGTCCCTTGAGTGATAACAACTTTTTTCATTCACAACAAAAAAAAAATCCTACTTCATATTTTTGGATTTATTTTTTTTTTAATTTAAACTTATTGTTTTTCCATCATTTTAAATTTTTTTTATTGTTTTGTTTTAAATTGTTGAATATTTTATCGCCTTGGTTTCATTTTTCCCTTATTTATTCGAATCTAGTTTTTTAGTTTTTAGGTTTTCATTTTTTTTTTTCGTTATACCGGGTGACTACTTGATTAGAGCACCCAACGAGACAAAATTAGCTAAAGGTGAAACAATTCAATACATTTACGTGTATTTTTGACAACAAAAGTATAATTTAAAATTTTGTATTTTATTTTACGATAGACGCTTTTAAGCATTAAATAAATTTTATTTATGTCATTTATTCTTGCTAATATCATCCAAATATATAATTTATTTCTATGAGTGTAAGATTTTTGCGCTTGGGTGCTCCAATCAAGTAATCACCCGGTATTTTAGCAATTATCTTCAGTTCGAAACATTACTCCATTTTTGTACATTTGTTTTCATCTTATAATTTTTTCTTTTTTTCATGATATCTTTCATTGTTGCATTTTTTAGTTTTCGGAATTTTTCATTTTTAACAATATTATTGTTTAATTTTTAGACTTCCCAACTTGTTTGCTTTCTAATTTTTGGATTTTTTTTATTACTAAAAATTTTTCTATTTTATTACGTTGTTTTGTGATATGGATTTTTTTTTAATTTATCCATTTTCCCATCAATGTTTTCTTTAATTCTTGAATTTCCTTTTTTTTTTTTTTTAATTTGAAAAAAATCAATTTTTAGATATTCTTTATATTTCTGGTTTTGCATTTAAAAAACATTTTTGTTCTTTTCTGATTTCTGTATTATCTTAAGAAATTACTTCGTGACTTGATAGTTTTAAAAATTCAACATCCGTTTTTATTCACCAAAATTCAAAATGATTCAGAATATCCATTTTACATTATCAAAATAATTAAACTTATACCGTGTATCACCTTCTCAGGCAGTTCGAAAAACGACTGCACTTTGATTTTTTTAATTGCTTCTCTGTGTTCTTTGAATTCTTAGGCAAATATAAATGTGATATTGCTCGTACATCAAATTACAAATCAATCAATCGTAGTCGGAAAATTGAAAATACCAGTCGGCATTTTTAGATTTTCACCGCCCCAGAGTGCCAAGGCTCGGCCCGTCTCTGAGTATGCAGTCTTCATTTTGAAGAACGTTTCATTTTACGGCACTTCAAAATTGTTTTGCCTGATGGAACTGTTAATCTCGAGCCCAGAGGACAAGTCGGATTAAGTAATGATGCCGTACCATCAATATTTCCAAATTCGCCCTCTTATTTATCAACTAAAATTGAAAAAATTAAAAGTCCGAAAAAAAGAAGTCATAGTCCTATTGAGCGGAAAAGAAAAAAAGTAGAATTAGAGATAAGTACACCTGATACATGCAATACTGATATTAATGAAGCACTGTCAAATTTACCGAAATTTGGTAAGACCTCAACATCATAATTTAAGTTAGTATTTTATGGCAAAAATTATTCCAGTTTTCATTTTCTAAAATATACATTCTAGATTCTTGTCTTACAAAACTCAATGTAAATGATGTAATTGCCTCTCTTACTCTCAATAATGGGAATTTTATATGGATTCATTCCATACTTTTTGAACCAGTTAATATTATTTTAATATTACTGAATGATAGAGAAACTTTTAAACCAATGAAAAGAATTGTTATTGAAAGTTACCTCAAAGTGAAAGTAAGTTCTTGAAAATTCGTTGCTATTCTTGGTCCTTAATTACACATTATTGTAAATTTCATTTTCTATGTTTCAGATTTTTTTGGAGTTGGTTAATGTTAGAATGGCTCCAATGTAATATGTGCTCTGAATGAGTGTATGAAGAGTGCACCAGTTGAGAGGTTAAATCTCATTTTTATGCCTTCAATTTTAAAGCAGTCAACTTATTCAACACTGAAATAATAATGGTGTCGAATAACTTGCATAATTGTAAATTGACGGCGTAGAAATGAGATTTAATGTCGCAAAAGTTGCATACCTTCAACCCAAAGGCATCTCTATGCCTTGTAGCGTGATTATTTCGATACAAAAAGAGTTAATAATTCAAGGAAAGTTGCCACTTGGATTTTTCTTAACCTGCCATTCGCAAAATGAAAAATTATTTTAAAAAAAACGAATACACGAAGATGAAGACACACACATTTATATTATTTTCTATTTAATGAAAATTGGCAAAAAAATGTTACAGTGATTATTCTAAAGAAAAAAACGTGTTTCCTTTCTCTTTTTCAGTTACAATTGGAAGGTATTATCAATCCAAAGAAGTGAACAATAACGTATTCGTGGGTCTATGTCGCATGCTTAATCATTCGTTAAAAGGACAGAAATTACGTATAATGAACCAATTTTATTACAGCATTGTAAAGAATTCTAGCTCATTGGATTTTTTAAAAACATGATAGAAGAAATCATTTTTTAAGATATACCGCCTATAAAACTTCAAATATAGTTGTAATAATTTTTCAATAACAAATCGTTGTAATTGTTATTTCAACTTTAAAATTTGTATTCACGTTAAAACCCATCAAATGAAGTGTTTTGGGTTTATACATCAACGGCCTGTACAATTTGACTTGATCTGTTGCAATACTCACGTTTTTATTATGCTTAATCTCGATAATCAGAATCGCTTCGGTATAATCGTTCATAATAATTATATCAGCTCGTCCCTTCACCCATTTACTCTTCGGATCCAAATTAGCGACATCGTAAGAACCTCTGACAATATTCAAACCTGATAATTTAGCCGCTATGTAGATAAAAGCTTGAATTTCAAATTCATTCAGATTCGGTTTTTCAAATTCGTTGGAATTGTTTCTAAAAAATGTCTTTAATTGATTTTCAAAAAAAATTTCATATTCTGCTATGCTCTGTTTATTTATGGCGGTTTTACTTTGCAATATATGTTCGAACTTTTCGCCTATTTCGATGGAATTTAAAATTTTATATTCGTCGTAATGATCTTGTATTATGTAACGAAGATGGGTAGCTATCTCCATATTAGGGATTTTGTAGACATTCTCTTTGTTTGTGTAAGTTAAATAACCAGCTTCGAGTAGGTAATGGAAAAATAATTTCAGCTCCATTGATCCGATTTGTTGATCACCGTTGATGATTTTCTTAAAATGCTTTATTTGAGCGGAACGCGATGCGAGATTTAAATCGAGGTTGATTTTTTTGTGTAAAACTAGTTTAACGATGAATTCGCGAATTTTGTTGGATTTTAGTGAATTTTGTAAATTACGAATGGCTACCGAATTCACCCAATATGGTCGTAAAGCTACGTTAATACTGTTTGATGCTCGATTGTGAAGGTAACTAATAACAGTGAATGGGTTGAAAATCTGTTTGGTGGTATCGCGTATCATGTAACCTCGATAATATGCCTTTGCTTTATTCTTCTCTTCTGTAGAGGCCCCATGAAAGTCGAATAATTTATCAACTTCGATTTCCGAAAAACCATAATATCGTGCGAATACATGATCATTGGAAAATTCGTGATGGACGAAGTTACAAGAAAGCGGCGATCCGAGTAATGTCATAGTATCGTGGATACCTGTGATTAAAATATGGGTAATGATTGCCTTCTGTGAAGGTTTCATTAAATTACAAAACATCCTATCAATTATAGAACTGATTCGCAAAACGTCGACCCTGTAGGTGATAGCAGCGATGATTGGAGCATCGAAATCATCTACCAATAAGACAACCTCTTTGTTGAAACGACTGTGCATGATTTCCGCAAGAGCTTTCAAACTGTCAGCTATAACTTCCTCGTCGTATTCGGCAGAAAACATTTTTTCCACGATACAGTATTGTAGTTGGTGAAGATAATCGCCCAATGAAGTTTAAATTTAAGTACCGAACTGTAAATTTAAAAAGGCGAATTAAACGGTTAAAGCATTTAGTGCGTTTTTACTTCACTTTTCATATTCTAAAACCGCGTAGTTCATTGGCACAACCTCATTGGTATCTTTCTGTAGAGCTACTTCATCTTTTTTCCTGATACCACAATTATACCTAGTATAGGGCACTACGAAAATAATTTCATATCCTTCATCTTGTGTTATGCTTCCAAATTTGATGACCTCCAGCTCTTTAGAGTATGGATAGACATATCTCGATAGTTTGTTGTAGAACTTGATTTGTTCATAAGTGCAGCT
>VFXL01000057.1:0-60001 GCA_009761765.1 Phenacoccus solenopsis | reverse complement strand
CCAATTAGAATTTATGTTTCTCAAATGTTCCAGAAGACTCACTGTGTTATTGTTCATAATCTGCTTTGGGAGGACGCTTAATAATAGATGGTGGCAAGCGTACGACATAGCGAATAATCGTGACATACTGTATGAAAATCTTTTTAGTAACATTTTCCTTCTTTTTTCTTTAAGATTTATTGGTGCGATTAGTTTTGCCAAGTTTTGTCCTTCTTTACTGAATAAGTATGTTAACCATGTTTTTGTGTAAGCCTGTATTGTACCATAATACTTTTTAAAATGCTTGGTTGCAAACTTTCCTTGATTATAATCGGGTATCCATTTGAAGTCTTGTTCAAGAAGTTTAAGTATATCTGAATATGGGAGTACATTTCTAATAAAGCTATAATAAGACTTGTTCATCGGTATAAAATGTTGATTGTCAGGATAACTCTCTTCGAGTGTTACTTTAATTTCGGTAAATGCACATAGCACTTCATCGTAAAACTGGAACAAAATTACAATACGCTATTACACAATGAACAAAAAAATGAGGTAATTAAAAATTAAACTGATGAGTTTTTCAGTTGGTCGCCACCTTATACAGTTTACTTTAGTCATTAAGAACTTAGTTACGAAGTGCTACTGCCAAATTTGATATGTACTATTGATAAATTTGAATCAATTGGTTATGAGTAGATTTGGTTACCATCGGGAAATCGTAAGCGATAATGGTACGACATTGAACGCGGGAGATTTCGCAAAATTCGACAAAGAAAGTTAAATTCCACTAACGTAGTAACAAATGCATAGGCAAAGAACAGGAATGTGCCAAAAGAGGGAAGAGGGAGCTTCACCCCTTGGCTCCTGGAAAGTTGGTAAATTTGAAGTTTTAGTGTGAAGTTGGTAAACTTGACCACTGCTAATAAGCAGTATTAAAAATAAGTCAGATGAATTTTCTTGAATAAAATATTGCAGTTTTTGAAATTGCCAATTTTCGAAATTTACCAGTTTGCCAACTTATATGAAAATTCTAGAAATTCTTTCGTGCTTCGCGCGTTGTATTTCTTACAAATTAAAACAAATATGAAGGTGCAGAAAATGAAAAAATAGCGTAAAATACTAGAATTTACCTATATTAACCAAGTGTGAAAGAAAATTTATCAACTTGTCATCTTGAATAAAAGATGAAAAAAATTGTTTTGCGCTTCTCACATTTTTTATTACAAATTTAAAATTTAAAACATTATTTTTAACGCTTAATGCGTTATATGTATTTATTTCTGTTTTGTAGTAATAATATTTTTCTTTCATTTGTTAACTAAAATGGTGCGTGCGCGTAAATGTAACAAAAATAGTTTCGTTGACGTAGAAAACCCTAAACCTGGTAAACGTGCTTGTTGGCCAATCATGATTACAATTCAAGATAATCAAGTCCTTGGAAATTTGGGTAAACAAAGTAAATGTTCTACTTTATTTGAAAGTATTATTTCCTCTAATATACTACCTGAAGAAGAAAAAGAAAATACTATGCCATAAGCAAAATTGTAAAACGCAAAAATCAAGAAAATCCTTCATTTGTTCTAATGTATACACAATTAATTAGAGTGGAACAAAAAATACTCTCATTGGCTTAGACATACAGTTTCAGCCAAATGGTAATTATGTTATTAATTTCCAACCTATGGTATATTCAGCTAAAACTTCTCCGCCAAAAAATTCGAGAATTTATCCAACTTTAGATGATTTTATAAAGCTTACTGTTCCTTCTATACTTGTAAACACTTCCAAGCATATTTTAAAAACGCCGATTTCTAAAAGCTCTTTAATAACATTGAATATCTCAGAAAAATTTTAAATCAGTTTTAAGCAAATGTATACCGTGCGCGCAAATGATTACTTACACACCAGCGCAAAAATGTATTAAAATTAGTTTTTCAAAATTTAGAAAATAATATCTCAAGTTTTGAAATGGTCTTTTATCTCTGTTTCTAATTTAATTATGTTACAAAATTAATTAAAAATATAAATAAACCCACAATTTCCTGTTATAACATTTATTTCAAAATTGCATGAATGAGTTTTTGAACATTTTTGCGCTGGTGTGCAAGTAATTACTTGCGCGCACGGTATGCAGAAATGTATCATAATAACTGAAATCATAGATATGCTGAAATTCAAAACCCAAATGACGATCTTATTTATCATCCTGACACAATTATTTTACAAAAACAAAGTGGGAGTACTTTGCTTAGAGTTGCTTCTAACATTATTAGTACTTTACATATATACTTAAAAATTACATTTACGGTGCTAAAAAAGCTTTCGATTATATATTTGATGGAGTTAGAGCGCTGTGTTTATCAAAAATAAATCTCATCGATATTGGTAACCTTTTATCGCAAGAAGTCAAAATTTATAAAGCCCTGGTACTTTATGTTCCAATATGATGTGGGGTTGCATAATACCCCACCTGGTACTTAATGTTATATGTTCTAACATAGTACTTTCAGGGTTAACTTCGCTAGGTCGATTTGGTGAGAAAATATGGAAAATTCATAAATTTCCTGAAGTAATTTCCCCTCTAAAAGTAGTTTTTTGCTCTAACTTCCCTCCAAATTCATTTGAGAAGCTAAAATCAGAACAGGTTAGTCATGTAAGCTCATTTTATCATGTGACACCCCAATAAAAAATTTTCCGACCTATCATGTACCTCCACCACATTTTGAGGTCGATAATCCCTCCTTCTCCCTTCCAGTATTTTGTGTGAAACTGAATTTAAGATATAGTTTGCTTTTTATTTCCAATAATCGTATGAGTTCATATTAATTACATTTTCACTAATTTGAGGCTCGTCAGGCTCTACCCAAATTTTTAAAATTCGCCATTTTGAGTTCATTTTGACCAAAATGCAAGGAGTCATATTTTGGTCACCAACTAATCTCACACCCAAACTTTGACATTTCTAGGTCGATTTAGTGAAGAGATATAGAAAATTCAAGAAAATTTATGACTTAAAACTTATTCAAAAAGCCTTTATCTGGCCTAACTTCTCTCAAAATGCACTTATGAAGCTGAAATTGAGATATGTTGGTGTCTATGAAGCACTTTTACATGCGAAATCAAAAGCAAAGAATTTGAGCTATTTTGCTCTTCTCCTGCCCCTCCTTCAAAATTTGAGTCTTCCATCATTTTGAAATTTATCGAAAAAACAAAACAATATACTTTTCCCCATTTGTAAGAAAAGTCTTTCACCAAATTTTGAGCGAATTTTATAAATATCCGCCTGCGTTACTCGTGAGGGAAAAAATATGTATGCCAAAAAGTTTGAAATTTGCCAGATGATTGTGAATGGTGTGAAACCCAATGATTGGAAGACCCCACTCTAAAAATCTACCTAATATGGGTTTTGAATCTATATCTCCGCGTACTATCATAACTGTAAAAATTAGGGCTGTCTGTATATTGATTCGAAACTTAAAATTCCAGAGTGGGGGTGCCGGGGAAATGCATCTAAAAGTAAATTCGAAGAGGGATTCGTAAATGAACCAAAGGGCCTCTCCCATTAAGTAGGTATAATTTATTCATTGTACTATAATATAAGTACTTCACTTAAAGTGTGTAAAATGTCAAGTTTTGTGCATTTACCTTCCAGTATGGGCCCATATATTTGGGCATAGGATAGAAGGCGAGCCCTTAGCTATGTAAAGAATATGTAGAATGATTTTGATTTTGTTAAATTTTTCTTTCTGAACAAACATTATTATCATGTAATTAAAAAACACTGAAATTATTTTAAAATTATAACATTAAACCCCTCTCCCCCGCTCAATTTGTGCGCAATAAGGGTACTAGGTGAATACCGAAACGATTTCATCTTATAGAAGGTATGACATGCAATGAAAATCATTTATCTCCATTTTTATAAATACACATTATACCTTAAGTATAAAAGATATGGATATGATTACTTGTAGTTCCATATTTTGGGCCCATTTTGGTGCTTAGCGAGAGTCATCAGCGCTTATTTTTATTGAGAATCCAGTGTAGAATAATTTTGTTTTTATTGATTTTTCCTCTCCCTATCATCATAATTGTCGTACAATTGAAAAACACAAAATTTTCAAAAATGGTTATTTTTACCCCCCTCCCCCGCCATTTTGGGCGTAATATAAACACTTCGAAAAGTGTTTCAAGGTTTTATCTTCCAGGAAACTGAACGAATAAAATTTTTTTACTAGTCTAATTTACCCCTGATCCTACTCCTTTCAAAGCTATAAGCAAAAAATCACTTTTTTCAGAGGTTTTTGTCCTCTCGCACATTTAGCCGGAGGGGTAGAGGAAGCAACTTTCAGAATGTTACTTAGGAAGGTATTCTTCGCATGTATGGTAAAAATCATCTTGTCTGTAATTTTTTCTAGGTCCGAACCAAAAATGACTGGTCTTTAAGTGTTATCGTTGCGGATGGTAGCGGCAGTTGAAAAATACACGTTTTTATTCAAACTTCATTTTTTTTCAGCATGTTGCCCTCCTTAAAGGGACTTTGAAAAAATTATATGTTGTACCTAAGGGTATGACGAAGTTATGAAAAAAAATTCAGCAAAGGCATCCCCCCAAATTTCTTTTAATTTTTTTTTGAAATTTTAAATTTTTAAAAAAATCTCAAAAAATTATTGTATGAACATACATGTACTACGTATGATCTGTGAAAGTTTCAAAAATTTTTCCTCGTTCTAAGTGGAAATATCACGAATTGAATTTTTAGCATATAATGCGCGATAATTCTAGAAGGGGTGGGGGTAGGAGGTCAAAAATTTAGGTGGAATGTTTTTAGGTCCCAAGTAACATTTAGAACCACTTTTGACCAAATTTGCGTCAAGGGCAAACATTACCTACTTAATGGGGGAGGGCCTTTTGTAATTAAATCCATAATAGGTTTATTAATTGAAGATTACAAACCCGATACCCCATCCAAAACTTTTTTAATCCCTAGATTTAATTTTAAATTTACAGCAGCGAAGTCAGGAATCAAAATCATGAAGCGATATACTTCGCCGTTAAAATTGAATATGCCTCAACTATAAATAAATCCTAAATCCAAATTTTGGATTTTGTGGGGGTCAAATGTTTTTGCGCGTGGCCAATTATATAATGCAGCCTTCAGTTAAGTTTGTACCTCCCAAGATACATGCTGTATTGTAACAAAATCAAGTAAAACAAATGAAAATTCTGTATCCGTGGCTAATATTGTTGAAATAAATCACTGATAAAATTCAGTTTGGAAAAAAAAGAAAATCGAAAAATATGTTTAGTACTAGCATAGATTAATGATACATACACATAAATAGTCCACTGGAATATACGAATTTATCACTCATATAAATGTTCAAAAAGGAGCCAGAAAGCTTTTTATTAATAATCATCTAGAATAAAAATTGAGTTAAAATATTTGAAAACAGCTCATTCGAAAGAGCTTGACATGAAAAATTCGTGAAAAAACATCAGTAAAATAGGTATGCAACAGTAATGGAGGGGTAGGGGTCCAAAAATATGTGAAAATTTTTTTCTAGTCCAGGAACACCACCCGAGGGGTATATAGAGCTAAAAAACGCTTGGAGCTGAGATCATCCCTTATCCGGGTATACCCTTTGAAAAAAAATGAAAAAAGCTTTTTTGAGTGTAAGGGGCCATTTTGGTTGGTAATTTTTGGAAAAGTTGAGATATGGTTGAGAGTCATTTGAAACAGTTTATGAATGAGTTGTCTACTTTTTTCAAGCATACTGGAGGAAACTATAAATTTTTTAAACTTTTATTAAAATCAAAGAAATACTTTTTGAGCTTACCGAGCCCATTTCGGTAGGTAATTGTAAGTTTTGGAATTGATGAAACATGATCAAGTTTCATTCAAAATAAATTATAAAGATGCTCATCTGGTGTTGTTTGCTATTTTCACCCGTGCTGCAGCGAGTTACAAATTTATTCGAATTTTGAATTTCAAAAAATAATAAACGCTTTTAAATAAATGAAAAGAAATAGCTAAATATTCGTTAATTTATTCTGGCTTTCATTGCGCATATTAGTGCCATATCGCCAGTATCCAAAGAATACATGAAGGTCGTTGATACAACATAAAAGGCTAAATAAAAAAATAAAAAATGGTTATTATAGTGAGTGGGCTTGCTATGTGAAACGGTCGGTGAAGTTATTTTATTGAACCTTTGAAATCGTACGATGAAAAGAATTATACTTACACTATTCTTTAGTATTTCATCTTGTTCCTTCAGTTTTTCATCTTGTGTCTTCAGTGTTTTATTTTGTGCGATCAGTGTTTTATTTTGTGCGATCAGTGTTTTATTTTGTGCGATCAGTGTTTTAAGTGCCTCTTTTAGCTTACACCTTACTATATCATCCGTAATACTTCCAATATTTTTGATCGTTTTCATCTAGCTCATTCGTATCTAAAATCGATAAATGAAATGAGTTAGGTAGCATAACTTCTTAAATTACTTAATGTTATTTATACACTGTACCCAAGTGATTTTAATACAATCAAGCGTTAAATTCCTTACCACCATGAAGAGCAACAGATTATTATTATTATTGTTTTTTTTTGGTTGTATAATCATATAATAAACAATAAAAGGAATCGTGAAATTAAATTCTGACTTTTCAACTGTGATGGTACGTTATTTTAATGGTTAATTACGCGATGATGTTGGAAATCACACATAACCGTCGAGGAACCATCAATCCTCGCGTTGGGTTCTTGAAGAAGCTATTGCTGCAGGCGAAACAACCACACGTAGTAGAATCAACACAAGCCGAATGAACAACGAGTTTATTAACACATTCGTATACAAAAGGTTACGATAGATATTTACACCGGAATTCGCGAATACTTATTAAACGAACACGTATACGACTATATTGCGCGTAGGATTAAAAAGACACTTCTTTTTCTAATCGGCCATGGAAACGTGGCCTAATGAACGTATGCTACGAACATTACATGCTCCAACCAACTTACGGGCGAACCCAATAGGAACTAACTTTACTAGGAACTGGTTAAGAACTGTACTAACTAACAAACGGTTATAGAAACGCGCGTCGGTGCGACACTTATCATGAAGCAGTGTTGCCATCCACCGGGAACCCGGCGTGGGCGAACCTACCGGTTCACAACATTATATTTTTGTGGCTATTTACTAATTTGAATCAATATAATAAAGAATTAATGAACACTAAAAACTTCAAAAGATTCATAATTTTGGTAACATATTGTTTGAAATTATAGAAAATCAAAATGGTGATGATGTTTTTATTTCTTAATCCTACAAAATAGGACCAAAAATTGAGATTATTGGATTTTTATACGAGAGAATTTGGCACTCAGGGGTGATAATATCACTTGGGCACAGTGAAGTACTCACCGATTATTTTATTTTCATGTTGCTCATCTCCACCAACGGCGAATTGGTACAATAAACATAAGACAACAAGGAATATTAAACTGCAAAAAAAGAAAATAAAGAAACGCTGTGTTAAAGTACTATCTATAATGCTACAATAATTATATTACCAAATAAACTTTGCCGAAAAGCATGCGCACAAGGCGTTTTTTTCGATCAAAGCGCAAAATGTACTTTTTCATTGTTGGTAATAAGCAACTTATTGTTTCATACATTAGAAGTTTAAAATTTTACCTTCATTTATTTTAATTTTAAGTTGAAATTAAATTTATATTTTGGTTAAAATAAATTTTTTAAACGACTATATATCAATATATCTCAATTAGAATATTTTAATATTCATTTTTATTATGAACAGTACTCAACGCAAAAAGGGCCATTTGGTATATATTCCGCAGCATATCATTATTAGGGTGGAGTAAAAAATAAAAGAGGTGCGCCCCTAGGTAGGGCGATCAAGATGGCCTCCAATCGATCTGCCGATGGGCTAAAGAGACGTAAAAAGTCAAATTGCACCTTTCTAACCCTGTATGGTTATGGTTATGTATCGATCCAGAGGCTACAGAGGCGAAAAATCTTTTTTTTTTTTTTTTAAATGACTCTGCTTTGAAGACCCCTATCTCCCCCTACATGGTGCGTGGGTTCTGAAATTTTGTATGGGAACTTTTAACTCAAAGCAAACCACCTCCTGAAATTTGATCAAAATTGAAGAACATCTTTTTGTACATATTAGTCTTACCAACCTCCTCTTATTTTAAACATCAGGAATGTTCGCTCTCGGAGTACCAAAATCAATTGGGGATATTGTATAATTTTGTTGGTATTTTATATATCGGTACATGTATGCATTTGGACTTTGGTGTAATTTAGTACCACTCTAAACCTTCTACACTTGAAATGCTATACTACTCTCCTCTTATTCATGGTGCAAATATATTCAATACATCCCCGTGCAAAAAATTTAGTGTAGAACAAAATGTAATTGAACAATTTTAGTCCTAAAATTCAACTCTATCATGATATCTTGAAGAAACCGATTTTGAGGAGCTGTGATCCACTTGGAGAGGGGTTTGGGTATAGAGGATGGGTGATAATTTTTAATACGTTGTTTACGATGGTCTTTCCTATTGTATTCGGTAATAAAACAGTTCCTAAGATATGTATTTGGGTTATTTCCATATGTGCTTAACTCGAAATAGTGGAAAAGGGGAAAGGGAAGGGGAGAGGGACAAAAATTAGTGCATCAGATAGCACAAACGTAGCATAAACGATTGCCATCGAATTCAAATCAATCGAATTATTTTAAACCCTTTTATACACATTTTCAATTTTTGTGTCGCCAGCACCCCAATTTAGCTCCATTTCCCTGGCCCCCAAGTATTTGCTAGGGGGTTGAAATTATGCACATCGTTAGTGCTTCGTTAGTGCTTGTTAGTGCACGCACTATTTTCGTTAGTGCTCACCCCCAAGCATAGATCTCGAATGAGGGGCTGGGGAAATGGCTGTCCCCCAAGTATTAGCTAGAGGGCTGAAATTGTGCACATCGTTAGTGCTTCGTTAGTGCTTGTTAGTGCACGCACTATTTTCGTTAGTGCTCACCCCCAAGCATAGATCTCGAATGAGGGGCTGGGGAAATGGCTGTCCCCCAAGTATTAGCTAGAGGGCTGAAATTGTGCACATCGTTAGTGCTTCGTTAGTGCTTGTTAGTGCACGCACTATTTTCGTTAGTGCTCACCCCCAAGCATAGATCTTGAATGGGGGCTGGGGAAATGGCTGCCCCCAAGTGTTAGCTAGAGAGCTGAAATTATGCACGTCGTTAGTGCTCGTTACTGTACTCATTATTTTCGTTAGTGCTCCCTCCCCGTTCCCCCTTCTCTATTGCGAAAAAGTTGATTTTAAAATAAAGAAATGGAAAAATTGGAAAAATAAATGCTAAATGCCCTTAAACAAAGTCTCTAAAACAATATATTATGATTTTAAATCATTTTGATGCGTTATTTTTGAAAAAAACACTGCCAATGAAAATTATATCCTATTTTCATTGGCAGCGTTTTTCTCAAAAATAACGCAATGAAATGATTTGAAATTATAATATATTGTTTTAGAGACTTTGTTTGAGGGCATTTAGCATTTATTTTTCTAATTTTTTCAGTTTTTTTATTAAAAAATTAACTTTTTCGCATTTACCAACATATTTTCCGAAGCACCGCCTTAACGAAGGTAAGTATTGGTCGAACAATATAAGATAAGATGGTCTTCCTTGGCAACATAGCTTTTTGTAAACATTGTGTTTTGGTGGTGTGAATTTAAGGACAACCCATTCCTGCATACTTTTTAGCTTGCCTTTTAGCATGCATTCAGCAAGTGCATCCGCAAGCATATGTATATGTTAAATTAGTCCAAAAATAAGCGAGCGCATACACGTTTATGGGAAGTTTTTTTTTAATAGGGAAGGTTAGGTACTTACTTCATGCTTGATGTTCGTCCTCAAGATTACAGGTCAAAACGTAATGCAAATTTGAGATGATTTTAGTCAAGATATAATGAGTCTGAAAATTCGTGCAAAAATCATTTAGTTAAAAATAATTAACATGAAATTAAATGCGGCTGAAGTTGTGAAGGAATGACTAGAAAAACAACCTTTCCAAAATGGCTCTATTGATGCAGTCCTATTATTTTTAATGACTGTAGTAGGCGCGTAAGTCTCAGCTTGCTGTAAGATTGTAAAATTATCAACACTCTCATTAACGAAGTTCTAGATAGCTCCCTTGATAAATCGTGATTTTGATAAACTCTGAGACTCGAAATAGCCAACGGTGCTTTAACTAAATTCTTGGCAACTATGTCAAATATTGGTTTGGCCTTTTTAAATATATGTGTAATAGGGCTCGCCCGGGAATTAATCTCAGTCATAGCGGAATGAAAAAAGTGAATGGAGTATAGGTCTACAAAAAGACATTTACCTTGATGACTTAAGATGATGCGGAGGGATTACCCATAAGGAAGGTGAATCTGGAGGAAAATTTCAAAATTCGAAAAAGGAAAAATATTTTTCAGGTAATTTAAAAAAAATTTGCAGTAAAGTGAGTTCGGTTCTAGCTGTGAAGTAAGTTAGACGTGTTTTTCGTGTACATATAGTTACAATACGAAGAGAAGATAAACATCACAGGTACGTTATGGATGTTTTGATCGGTCAATTACAATCTAATTCAATCATATTCTTGCATCGGCTACCTAACCCTACCAAAATTACGTAAAAATTATAGGTAACTTAACGCTAGAACAAGTAAAAAGCTTTATCAGCGATATCGCAGAAATAAAGAAAACAGTGGAGGGTATAGATAAAAAAGTAATGTCATTATCGCTAATATTTCACCACAAAATAAGGAAAACATTTATGATTTGGTAATCAAATTTCTATCTGGTATTGGCGTGAAAATAAGTGAAAACAACTTTGGTGTGATACTATCGTTTAAAAACAATTGAGGGGAAAATCCCTCCTATAATTGTACGATTATTGAATAGCAATAAACAAATCTGAAATACTCGAAAAAACAAAACGATATAAACTGCACGGGAGGAATTTCGATTTCAACCCAGCCTTGCCAATTTATGTAAGCGAACAGTTATGAAGAAATTGGTTGGATATTATGAATAAGGCGAAAGAAATGAAGAATGAAACTTGGTTTGTTTGGAGATAATGAATTTATATAAGCACTGAACGTGAATATCACCCTTTCACATCATATTTGGATTGCATTACGCAACAATGTTCTAAGTGAAATGAGGCGCCATAAACTTTAAATACATCAAGTTTCTGATGTAATGTAAATTATAACAAAGCCAGTCAATCAAACTGAACAAATTTCGCTTGTTTGTCTTTGAAATTATTTAAATAACATGAATGATTTCAATCATTACTACTTTTTCTCATTAAAAGATAGATCAAGTCTATGGCGCCTCATTTCACTTAGAACATTGTTGCGTAATGCGGTCCATTTTATCTGCTACTTTCATGAACATCAAAATAAAACACATAAAATAAAAAAAATAGTGAGTTAGTAGTCGAACCATACAAAAATTCATATCTACAATGGTTCGAAAGAGAAAGGGTTATTTTACTAGTTGCGGATTGAAGACCATCCATAAATGAACTTCACTCATTATTTCGAATTTTATCTACGGACGTAATGAACAACAAAAGAATGAATGGAGTATGTCCATATGAATGGTCATTCCATATAAAAATTTCAAAAGTCTAAAAGAAAATGTTTTTCAGGTAATTTAAGAAGTCTACTGGGACGTAAATGACATTCCTTTACCCAACCCATCCTTCTCATTCGGGCATGAAAAAGAAGAAATGTATGGTATGCATCCTCAAAAGAAAAATACATTCACCTCAAAGGCTTCAAAAGTTGAGGTAGCTTGGCTTTGTTTTGGGAGATATTGAATTTATATAAGCACCTAACTTGAATATTACTCCTTCACATCATATTTCATCTACTACCTTCATGAACAACAAAATAAAACAGATTGGAATTCCCCAGAAAATGGGAATATTGTGTAAAGAATTTCAAAAGCCAAGAAGAAAATGTGTCCGGGTGATTTTAAGAAGTCTGCTGTGACGTAGATCACATTCCTTTACCCAACCCATCATTCTCATTCATCCATGAAAAAGAAGAAATGTATGGTATGCGTCCTCAAAAGAAAAATACATTCACCTAAGGAGTCATATGTGAAATAATTGACATTCCTTTACCAAACCAATCCTCCTCATTCATGCATGAAAAACAAGAAATGTATGCTGTGCGTCTACAAAAAAAAAAAAAACATTCACCTCAAAGGCTTCAAAAGTTGAAGATGGTTGGCTTTGTGTTGGAAATAATGAATTTATATAACCACCTAAAGGGATTATCATCACTTTACATCTTATTTTATGTACTGCCTTAATGAACAACAAAATAAAATATGTACATTAGAATTGCCCAGAAGAATAAGAATTTGGTATAAAATTTTCAAAAGTCCCAAATGGAAAAATATTCTTTATCTAGTCTAAGGACAAAAATTATAATAAAAGAATAATGACTAACACCTACTCCACATTAGTCCATCGTTGTAAAATAAAAAAATAGTGAGCCAGTAGTCGATCCATACAAAAACTCATATCCTTTAATTACTACAATGGTTCGAAAGGGAAAGGGTTGTTTTACTAGTTGCGGATTGACGACCATCCATAAATGAACGTCACTCATTTTTTCGAATTTTATCTATGAACGTAATGAACAACAAGAAATGAATCGAGTATGTCCATGTGAATGGTCATTCCAAATAAAACTTTCAAAAGTCTGAAAGAAAATGTGTTTCGGGTTATATTAAAATAAAACACATTTGAAGTCCCGGGAAGAATAGGAATTTAGTGTAAAATTTACAAAAGTCTAAAAAAGAATATGTTTTTCGTGCAATGTTAAGAAGTCTGCTGTGACGTAAATGACATTCCTTTACCCAACCTTCTCATTCATGCATGAAAAGGAAGAAATGCATGGAGTGCGTCTACAGAAAAAGAAAAAAAAACATTCACTTCATAGGCTTAAAAAGTTGAAGAAGGTTGGCTTTGTGCTGGAAATAATGGATGTATATAATCACCTAAAGTGAATATCCTCCCCTTACATCTTATTTTATGTTTTTCTATCTTGTTCAGGGACAATAATTATAATAAAAGAATAATGTCCAACACTTACTCCACATTCGTGTATCGTTCGGAAATAAAAAAAGTAAGCCAAGAGTAGGTCCACATAAAAATTCAAATTTCCTAATCACTACAATGGTTAGAAAGAGAAAGGATCCCAATGGGAAATAAGATCATTTTTGTCACTTACTTTATATTATCATAACAATTTGTTCACGAAATATAATTTTTTTCAATATTTATTCTCGTTAAAAATGTTGTTGAAAAATTTACCGAAAAAATTCTTACAAGAAGATGGAATGTGAAAACGATGTACCCAACTCGAGTAGCACGTATGTAGAGATTGTGAAGGCGGAAAAGCCTTCAATTTTATAGATAAAGGTTATTCTCCCGCAAACAGTTTGTGGTAAGCAGTGCTCTCTTGTGAAACGCGAGGGGCAATTCATTAAAATATACATTTTTCTTTTCGATTAATAAGTAATGATGAAACGATTAGATAAATAATGGAAAGCATTTTTAATAAGAAAGTGATAACTTTTATAAAACTCGATGGTATTACAAATTTAATATAGATATGTTACTTAGTTAATTCGCTAAAGTAGATACAGACAGATATTAAATGTATATATATACCAAAAAGTTGTACATTTGCCAGATGATTACAAATGGTCTGAAACGCAAAGATTTGAAGACCCCACCCTCCCCCAACCTTCCATTCCCAAATCAGGTTGGCTGTAATAGCTATCGTTTTGTTAAAAACTCAGCTAAAAAGTAAGAACGTTGCTTTTTCACACTGTTTCTTTATTCTCTATACGAATAAATTACAACTTGTTATCTTTATGTTTGCGACACTTGGAGTGTTAACTTTCTCAATTCGTTTCTCATCAAATTCGTACTTCAGTTATAAACAGAGTAGAACTCAGTACAAAGAATACTTCTTCAATGTGTTAGTATCTGCGTTCTTGGAACATTGAATGGAAAAATTTCAAGTACCTCCTTGAACCAGTATATATTACTAGGGGGCTTCGCCCCCTGGCCGCTTCGCGGCCCAACCCCGCGGCATTCCTCGCTTCGCTCGGATTGCCTATTTGATGTGACTTCTTCGAACAACAATAACAACATAACATGAATGATGATATGTGTCGTGTAACTGACGAACTAATGCGGCACGGCAAACGCCACGCCCACAACCAAGCAAGACGTGGAGTGGAATACGGCAACGCGTAACGAACGCGTTAAGTTTTATGCAATAAAAAAGGGAAAAATTATTTTTTTCAACTCTCTGATTAAAATTTTCAATTTTTTTTGCTTGATGACATATCTGCATAATTTTTGCGATTTTAAAAAAAAAAATTCGTCGAAATCCGTCCATTAGGAGAGGCTGGGCGATTGGAACAACATTTTTTTGGCCCTGTTGTTGTTGTTATTTTTTTCTTGTAGCTTTATATATATAATGTCTGTGTGATGCTTGAACCTTGACTAAAAAAGAACAGATTACTTCTCAATAACCTTGAATCAACATCCTCATTTTTGAAAATCTCGCTGTTTGGTTGATGATTAGTGTCCACTGCGAACTGCCTTTGTGTATAAGTTCGATATCAAAGTAAAAGTCTTTGTAAACTGAAACAGATACAGCAACGAAATTTTAACCTCTATTTTTTTAACGAGTGCATGCATCAATGACAAAATTACAAGCACTTATGCCATCAAACATGTCTGTCTTTCGAGTGATTTAGATGATGATGATTTATAACTTGGCAATACATCATGCAATTAATGACTACATTTCACCTTTTAAATTTTCCAAATTCTATTCATTTGTCATAGATGCTTCGCAAAATACGAGATGAAAAGTTTAACCCTTCGTGTACTCTGTCATACATGAAATGAAACATAAGTTGTATTTTGTGGTGGTATTTGAAATTCTACTTTTCTCTTGTATGATTATTCTTTACTTCTAAACAAATACATAACCTAGAATACCTAAATGAAAGAAAATCATTTCCCAGGGCTGAAGCATGTGAATGCAGGAATGTTTGGCTGGAGTTTACCCAAAGTATCTCTAAATTTATCTGATGCGATTTCTCAAGTAGGTATGTATCTATGGAAATAAGTTATATTACTAATATTTTTTCAAATTTATGTAGCAGCTTATAGATAACTGAAGCTTTCTAAACTCATATCATAAATACTTATAGTACCTATCTAAATTTAACTATAATTATGCAGTTATACACGTTTTTATTGCGCTGATTTACTAATTTAGGCATGGAGAATCCAACGTGTAAGTACCTATCTGTGTTACTTTACATTAATCATTTTCAAATATAGAAATATTAACTTATCTTGCCTAATGTTGAAGATTTAGATGACAAATTTATTGATTTATCATATTACAAAGAAGGTATGACTAAAAACAAAAATTACGCAGTTCTAATATTCACTTCACAACTAGTTAACTACCTAACCAGTTCCTACGGATAAGGAATTTATATACTTATCACTAATTTATTATATGTATGTACAGGCACACTGTGTTATTACAAATTTCACTTCATTCTTTTCTATCGAGCTGTAAATGTGAAAATCATGAGCAAAATTGAATTTTGCGAAAAAATGACATGAAGAAATGGGAATCCGTGAAAAATATAGGTATGTCCACTTCTCATTCTATCGCAACTTTCTCCCAGTATTGTTATTTTATTCCTATAAATCACAAGGTGTTACAATCAAGAGTGCTACACTAAACTGAACTAGAATAAAAACAATTAGATATCGTTATTTTGATAGAAAAAACTCCATGCCAGACAACAGATAAACAACAAATTAATTACGAAACTTGGCAATGGCTTCCATACAAGTTTACAAAAAGTGTGTATGCTGGGTGGTAAATATTTCAACGAAATAAGGAATTGCAATCACAATACAATTCTTTAATTGTTCGACAGACTTCAACACTTTGATGGAAAATGCCACCATTATGCTGGAGAAAATTACCGAACTGGTAAAGAAAGACGAAAAGAAGTTGATAATTTTTCAAAAACTCTTCTTATATAGTATGTAAAATTCAAGAAACACAAATTTATCTGCTTATTTACGATGAAATCCAAATCGCTAATATTATTTTTTACATCTGTTTCATAGGATTGCTTCAATGTTTACGTGAAAAAATTATGTTTAAACTCGGATATGGAGATTTAACTGGTTTTGAAAGCAAGTATCTTTTGTAATAACTTTGCTTCCCCGTGTAGTTTTATAAAGCATTAATTACTTACGTAGGTAGTTTAAAATTATAAAATGCACGAATAGTTCGTACATTGTAGAGAAGTACAGCACTGGTTTAATATAACGTATGTTATATCATTCCTTCCATAGGTAAGTCGGAGGACTTATTGAAGGAAATGCTGAATGGTATGAAGAAATGTCCGGAATTCGAAGGTGAGCAAATGAACATAAACCTCTAGGTACAGGTTACACCATTCCCCCGCTAGCCACCAAAATATAACTCACGTTTTTCATTGGATAATAATATCCAATAGCATAAAACATAACTCAGCTGTTAATGACGTCAAAAAAGAGAAACTTCAATGCATATGTGTTGAATTTTGCGATGTAACCTTTTATTTATACTTACACCGCATGAGTAGTGACTATAGTGAGTACTTGATTCGAGCACCCCAAACGCAAAAAATCTTTCCCTCACAGAAAATTAGAAATAAATTATCAATATTTATATATTTAAATAAATGGCATTAATAAAATTTATTCAATGCTCAAAAGCATTTATCAATGATGAAATGTAAAATTATGATTTAGGTATATAGTTTAAACTTCCTTTGTCAAAAGTACGCATTTATGGGTATTGCATTTATTCATCTTTTAGCTAATTTTTTCGCTTGGGTGCTCGAATCAAATAATCACCCGGTACCATGCGTCCAATATGATCGAAGTGATTTGGGTTAACTAGAGAAGAGATTTTTTCACTGATTGTACACGAGATAACCCGAATTACTTGGACGCACGGTATGTATAACCTGGCATAAACCTGTAGTTATTGATTAATAGTTTAATACCAATAAAATAGAGATGCTCCACATCATCATAACACAGTTTCATCATACTACTCATCTATGCGAGAAAGTGGTAATATAAAAAAGTATGAAAAAGCAATAAGCTACAAATTATGACGATGTACTTACTCACGTAACTTCATACTTCAAGTGAGGTTCTGACTGAGATGAAAACTTCATGAAACATCTTGTAATCTCTATTTATTTTTCGAAAACAACATAATTCTTCATGATAACACAACTGATGTTGATGGACGATATGATAATTTCAAGTGTAAGTAACTACAGTAGATTAGTAAACAGTATAAAAAAAAGGACATGGCGTTAAAGTACATGATGGAGCTGCAAGGTGAGATAGAGGGTTAGTCTTCACCTACAATTTAAAAACAATCTACACGATTTCAGCACTTATCATTGACTTACTAGGTACGTTGTCTTAGATTAATGAAGTCACGTTTTTCAGAGCTTACGTTTGAATGAAACTTTTGAAATGCAGAGAAGTTGAATAACACAATAACGTTTTAAAAACTACGAACGCTCCGCTGTCTCTCCTACATAAGCGATAAGAAATAAAAATGAAACTCATTTTATTTTAAAAGTTCAAAATAATAATCATTTTACAGTGTTCCGTGAACATCTTGAATTTAATGAGTCCTATTGCGAAAAAGCGAAGAACATCCAGAAGTACTACGATTACTACTGGGAGATGGATAAAAGTATCTTGTATCATTACTATCAAGGTAGGTGATACATAGATACTGAACTTACTTTAAGCAAGCATAATAATTATATAGATGAAGTGAAATTTTACGAAAGGCAATTTCATGTTTTGAAATTCTTCTTCACCAGCTTCAACCTATCCCGTATGACTAAGGTGTAGCTCTACATCTTAGTACAAGTATTGATATCAAAGATCAAACTATGTTTTTGCAACGTAAATATACGATTAACAGTATGATATTTACATATGATTTTAATGAATTGAAGAAATCTATTATATTCCAAAGCTTTTTCAAGCTATCATTCTGATATATACCACCTAGTGATATGCATAAATAGAACGATTTCCGCCTCTATGTTCATCGAGGTATGTATAATAAGTTTCATTATTTGATATTGGACAGAATTATACTAGAATATGTTACCCCCCATTGGTAACCAAAAAGTTATCATGTAAATATTGATTATGTGTATTTTATATGTATATAATTACATTGTAAACAGGTATTTTAATTATACTTTAAAACATGGATATCGCAAAAGAAGATAGTGTTTCCGTACTTATGTACCCAGTGGATTTTTTAAAACATGAATTAATTTTTCTTTCAATACTTATCTCTAGCTCAACAGCGATTAATGAATTGATTTCACAGCTAGTTAATGAAGAATGAATGTTAGAAAGAGCTGGTCTTCTCACTGGGTGAGGAACATGAAAATCTGTTTTGCTAAATGATAAACGCACATTGAGCCCATCATTTGTATCATTCAAAGGTATTAAAATTGTTCAAGTAATCTACTCCCTCATAATGGAAGTTTCCAATACAAAACAGACGAGCTGGTTCAACTGCTTCACCGGAACATAGCAAGTTCCAGTACCTTGAAGAGGCCTCTCTACGTAGGAAAATTTCAACCATCTCGGCGAACTAGCTTATGTCTGTTAGCTACTTCAAAATTCTACTAAAAAGGAATATATCATTTCTCTAATTAACATTCTCATTTTTCAAAATTTCAATTTCTGTTTGATGATTAGTGGCAACTGCAAACTCGGTCCTATTACATTACGTTCGGTATCGAAGCGAAGTTTTTCGTAAATTGCAGCAGACAGAGCAGCGACATTTATAATCACTCCAACTCATTTTACAACGACTGCATGTATTCATCGTTACAATTATAAGTAACCATGCCATAAAATATACCTGTCTCCCAAATGATTATAGGAGCAATATATAATACTTGCGATTTCACATATGTATATTCATTTCATACTAGTAATAAAGTATCTACTATTCATCTTTGAAATTTTACAATTCATATTTACTTACCGTAGATGCTTCGTGAATCTCTAAGTGAAACAGTTTAGTCCTTCGTGTAGTTTATTCTTACATAGAATGAAACAAAGGTTTACTTTGTGGTAGTATTTGAAATTCTACTTTCTTCTTGTACGATTATTCCCCACACATTGTCATATACGTAAGTAATAAAACAATTGAAAGAGAATTAATTTTCAGGGCTGAAGCATGCGAACGCGGGAATGTTTGGTTGGAATTTACCTGGCGTGATTTCCCGAATAGGTATGTAATGAAATACGTTACATTTTTTTCATTTGTGTGTAATGTAGTAGGTAAGTATGCAAAGTGTTATATTTTGATATAGCCACCTTCATATCGCGTGTAAATTTATTCATGCGACATTCATATATAGTGTTTTGCCTACCCTACTTGTCGAAGAAATTAAGATGCAAAAGTTGATATTTTTTTTATCTTGATAGTGAACATTTAAAAAAATTTTCATTTCATGATCCAACGTAAATTTATGGAAATAATCTGTCTACATCAAAATATGAAGTATGAAATTTAGTATTACTGACAAAAAACTTGCAGAAGTGGTAGGAATAAGTAAAGAATAATGATAGAAGAAGTGTAAAAAATGATGGAAAAAATGGAATATCTCTCATATTTCATGCAGATAGTTTTGAAAAATGATGTTTTGGGAACTTCGTAACACGCATCTCAAATATATGTCACCTAAATAGCTTTGAGTAGAGTGGAAAAATTTTAGAAATATTTTCGATTTACGATAGCAATCTATTTTTGGAAATATTTCATCCGATAGTGAGAAGAAATTTGTATTACGAAGGGCAATGGGCTAGCACCCGAGCCTTCAGAACAATAAACATGTCACTGAGAGTTGTAGAATTTTAATTACCTCGATGATGAGCCAATGATAGGCAAACTACCATACACGAATGTCAACATGGAGAAACCTACATACGATGGTTACATCGAGATGCAACATTTAAATGAACTCATATTTTTATATCATTAATACTTATTGCGTCTACATTCAACTTACCTATAGAATATAAAATTTTTGTGTATATTTTAATAACATTAATTTCAAAATTCAGGCATGGAGGATCCAAAATGTAAGTATCCATATTGGTTTATTGATAAATCATTTACGGGAATAGAAGGTGTTCCATTTCAGGCATACTAAGTATTCGTGAACCATATGTAAAGCAACTCAAATTACATACATAAAAATTAGTTGTAAAAATTATTCAACTTCAAAAATTCATATCCCGATCCTTGAATGGTAGAAGTGTAATTTATAAAGTATATAAATAAAGTTTTTCTGATAAATAAATTCTGAATTAAGAGGTGATAGAAACGAAAATATAAAAATGATGAGCTGATGAGTACCAAAAACCATTGTAAAAATTAGGTTAATCTTTTTCTGTAAATAGATAGCTAAGGAATCTTGTTGGTTGGGCACTTCCAAAAATTTGAAATTAAATGTTTTTTTTCGATTATCAATGAAAATTAAATTAAAAATTTTACACTTCAAAGTAAGCGTAATATGTAGTTGTACAGGTAAAAAAAAGAGTCGGTGTTGGACTTGTAGGGGAAAATATAAAAAGATGAATACTAAGAAACATCGTGAAAAATTCTTCAATTTTTTAGTTTTTTGTAATAACTTTTGAAATTGTATCATTAAAGATCCTCTTACAAAATTTATTTGTTATTAGCTTATTGCTACATGTAAAATCGATAATAATAATTCATCGATTTTACATAATGTTTTTTGGTACACAACTCCTTATGTACCCCTTCTATCACTCCTACATCCATCATGTGTCAACTAATAAAATTACATCGCATGGAATCTTACTATTCATGACTGTGCTTACACGATGAATACTGCAGTTCTAGATGGACCATAGTTTAAGAAGTAAAAAATAATGTTCAAATTTTACTTTTATGGGAATCAATAAACTTTGTAACTTTTTAATATTTTTTTCTCAATATCCAAGTTATCCATGAAGTACCCAATCACCATAATTTGTGGAGCATAAATTTACAGTAACTGAGAAATATTTCAAGAGCATCTTCAATACTCAATTTCACAGAAGTTATTTGCCATAAACCAAAAAATTTACTGATTTCTCCTTGGATCTTGGTACTTACCACATTATTTTTACCCTTCTATCCATTCTAACTCCATCATTTTTATATCAATAAAATGTTATTAAATACTTTATATTTTAGCATAAACTCCTCAAGATATACATTTTCGAAGTTGAGCCCTTTTTACAACTAACATTTTTTTTTTTTTTTAATCTGAGTATATCTCATTCCCTTCAAATTTTTGAGCAGGTAGACCACCATTCAT
Source organism: Phenacoccus solenopsis (assembly GCA_009761765.1). Classification (NCBI taxonomy): domain Eukaryota; kingdom Metazoa; phylum Arthropoda; class Insecta; order Hemiptera; family Pseudococcidae; genus Phenacoccus; species Phenacoccus solenopsis. Next base: position 38,405 of record VFXL01000057.1, on the reverse strand, counting down.
GTACGATGACCGAAAAATCAAAATAAATGTTGATAAAGAATAGGATTTCCATTTCCTAAAGGATTAAAAAAAATTTATATTTAAATTATTATCTAAAATAATTATTGTAATAGCTCTTGAAAGTACTGGAATTGAAACAATTAATAAAAATGTTGTAATTATAATTGATCATGTAATTTCAATTGCTTTGTTTATAATTTGCGCGTGATTTGTCCGAAATGGAGCATGCTGCATAGAAATACAAATGAATATTTACTTAATGTTGCAGCTATAAATTACGAGAAAATTGTTTTGTCGCGTTACAACGAAGGTAACTAAAAACAAAAATTAATAATATTAATTTCCTTTCCAACTGCCCGACCAGTTGACCACTCACGTATATTATGATGGTTGAAGATTCATAGATTTCAGAAGGTGGGGTGATGCCTTCTCGAAAAGTTTCGAAATGATGTAAAAATGCTTTGCTGAAAATTACAGTCCTTCAAGTTAATATCAATCCGTGCCTCTAAATGAATGAAGTTTCCTTACAAGAATAACATGTATAGATAACATTCATAATCGAGATGAATCAAGAATTATAATGGAAATATTTTTCTAAATCTTATTTTTGAAAAATATTCTCATCATTATTTGTGATTGAAGAACATTTATCTTCTCTTTAGCTTACTTGCATGGGAAAACCAAATACAATAACGTTTTTCTTACTTATTTTTCAGCAAGGAATTCGATTTCACAAACCTCTGTTTTTCAGATAATTCTGCAAATCTGCATACATTATTTTCACCACGTATGAATTTACACGTTATTCTCATGGGAAAATTTCACTATTGTAGAGGTAAGAGTGAATACAAAATTCAAGGGTTGAAATTTTCGGAATAAATATATTTTTTTATCATTTGAACACTTTTTGGGAGAATGAAGAGAGGGAAAAGTTCCTATCTCAAATTCGGAAATTTATGAATCCGTGACCAACTTAATGTTTACATAACTAAGAAAAGGCATTAATAAAATGTATCTTCCCATAATATCAATAGGTACATTATGTTATTATAAGTTCCACTTCATTCTTTTCTATCGAGCTGTAAATATGAAAATCATGAGGGAAATCAAATTTTGCGAAAAATGTGATATGGAGAAATGGGAATCTGTGAAAAATATAGGTAAGTCTACTTACATGCGTTGAATCATCCATTTAACGCAATTTGTTTCCAAATTGTGAACATTCATTATTCGATCTGCAATTCAATGTGTTATAATTAAGAGAACTAGACTAAAGTGAACTCTTATCAAAAAATTTACCCGTTATTTCGATAGAAAAAACTCCATGCCAGACAACAGATAAACAACAAATTAATTACGAAACTTGGCAATGGCTTCCATACAAGTTCACAAAAAGTGTGTATGCTAGGTGGTGAGTATTTCAACGAGATGAAGAATTACAACCATAAAACGATTCTTTAATTGTTCGACAGACTTCAGTACTTTGATGGAAAATGCTACCACTATGCTGGAAAAAATTACCGAACTGGTAAAGGAACACGAAACAGAACTGGTGATTTTTCAAAAACTCTTTTTACATAGTACGTATAAGTAAAATTCAAGAAACACAAATTCATCTGCTTACTTTGAAATCCAAATTGCAAATAATTATGTTTATACATCTGTTTTATAGGATTGCTTCATTGTTTACACGAAAAAATTACGTTTGAACTCAAATATGGGAATTTAACTAATTTTGAAAGCAAGTACCTTTATAACAACTTTATTTTCCCGATGTCGTTTTATCAAAGAAGATTACTTATTTGATCATATACCTAGTTTGAAACAGTGACCAATTATACTACTCGGTATCTGCAAGCACAGAAGATAATACTTCGTCCAATCTTTTTACAATGCTTAATTCAGTGTCAAAGGAATTTTACCTTCTTGATTCTTCAAATTGATTCCTTTTTCGCATTGTACATATTTTTTCTCATTTCCGACTAGTATAATTATGTTGTTCGTTGCGTTTAAAGCAAAATACGTATTTTATCTAAGGTAGAAATATAGATCAAAAAAATATTTTTGTTCTTGAAACCAAAAGTGCAATAATACTTTAAAGATTTTTTTTGTTGTTGGAGTTTCAAAAATTTGCGAATGTAAAAATAGTCGTTAAAGGATTGGTTCAAGACGATTTGAACGACCTTGTGCGATGTTAATAATCGTTGATAATCGTTCAAGATCTGAATACACGAAGAGTTGTAATCATACCGAATGATTTTGACCATTTCCAACAAAAATATCAAATTTCAGTTTAGTTTTTTCTTGCTGGAATTTCAATTATTTTCCAATTTCTTTTCTTAAATATCTTCTTTAGAATTAGATGAAGACGTACATTTAAACAGATTTTTGATAAGTTATTTTTAAAACAAGCAATTGACATAGACATTGATGTTCAAAATTTTTTCATATTTCCCGAATTTTCGACCACTATACTCTTCTTAAATAAAAAGAAAAGAAAATATTCGAAAATACCTCAACAGTCGCGTTTTCTTAAAAGATTAATAAATAAAATGAAACCAATCGGAGGAAATTATATCGGTTTGTGCAGGAGAAATAACGCATCTAAGTTGACCTTCAAAACGCGAACCTCTTCTCGTCAAAATGACAAATGTAAACAAAGAGTATAGTCCGTCCAAAATACATGAGCTGCGTTTTTACTTTGCGTAACATACAAAATTTAGCTCATGCTATTTTTAACAGACTATATACCCAGTAGGTAAATAGGGCACTGGTTTAAAATTACCAATATAATATCATTTCTTCGATAGATAAGACAGGTGAATTGATGAATAAAATGATGAAGAGCATGGAGCGTCATTCTGAATACGAAGGTGAGGAACATGAGCATATACCTTTAGTTACTGACTAACACCTAGTCACCAACCTATCATAATATAGAATTTGCCAAATACAGGAGAGACTGGAAAGCATTCAGATATTTGATGTTAGTTTGTAAATTAAAACGATAGCTATTACAGCCTACTGCACGCTTTGAGGAGTGATCGGACTCTTCAAAATTTGAATTTCAGACGATTTGTAGTTATAAAGAGAATACACAACTTTTTGGTATCTATATACGATGTTCCGTTTTAGGTGTACCCCGCAAAAACCACGAACACAGAAACTCAAGTTACATACATGCATGGTGATCTGCTTACTCAAAAATTTACATGGATGAATGAAAGGCATGTGAGGTTTGCGTTAAAATGTGAAGTGCATATAAAATGTAATTTATTGACAAAAAATGGTGAACATAGAGGAGATTAAAGAAAATATAGGAAGATAGATACGAAAAATCATCGAAAATGACAAAATTTTTCAATTTTTCGTGAATAACATTCAAGATATTTCTTGTAATGGTGAATGTATCATGTACATATACGTTGTTAGAGGTAAACGCTTCTTACATAGCTTGGATATATTGGGAAAAAAATAGAAAAATCAGGTTTTTCTGTTTTCTATTAAAATAAAATTGAAATTTTTACACGTCGAACTAAATGCTTAAAATATACCTACTTTTATCGATGAAAAAATGATGCGTGTAGGAAAAATAGAGGGTGAAGATAAATGGAGAAGAATACAGGTAAACAATGGGCAAATTTTTCAATTAAAAAAAAATTTGAAATAGACATAAATTCATTTTTTCTTTTAAATATGTAATCTATGTGGGAAAAAATGATCTATCATATTTTTCGAAGGATACATTAATGATGATAAAGAAATTTTTCAAGAGGTCCCTGAATAATGCAATTTCAAAAGTTCTTCACACAAAATAGAAAAATTAACTGATTTTTTACGATGTTTTTCGATATTCATTTCCGTATACCTCTCCTTCAATCTCCCCCCTACATTCACCACTTTGTTTTTTATGCGTCACATTTTTACACAAATCCCGCACTTCTACCATTCATAGTTTAGAAGATACGAATTCTTCATATTGTAATCATTTTTACCGCTAATTTTTTTCAGTGAGGTACTTCGCATCTCTCAGCCTCTTTAAATTTTTAACCAATCAGACCACCATACATGTTCCTTACTTGAGTTGCTCTATTTGTGATTTGGAACACTCAGCATAAACCCAACGATGACATCATGTCTTTCAGGTCTTTCACATCAGTCAAACTTTAGTACAACTGGGTAAAATAACGTTTCAGACTTCTAAAGCGATGTCCTGAATCCTGATGCTTTCCAGTTTCCCTTGTGTGATTGATAAGATTTGAGAAGAATATACTCTTATTTCAAAACTTGAAAATAATAATCTTTTTACAGCGTTCAAGGAACATCTTATTATCAATATAGAGTACTGCAAAAATGCGAAAACCGCCGAACATTACAACCATTACCACTGGGAGGAGGATAAAAGGATCTTATCTCGTTACATTGAAGGTAAGTGTTCCATTACAGATAACTACTGTATGGCACTTCTTATGCTTAAGTGTATCTTGCGTTCAATGTTTGGTCAACACCCAGCACAAAAATCACAACACACAATTCTAGCGACGAAGTGTAATTTGTGTAGAGAAAATTTATGTTTCGCAATTCTTTCTTATTTAACCTCAAGCTAACCTCGAATGAAATAACTAACTAAATGTAATTCTTTTATAATTATTTATATTTGAATTGCATTCCTGTGAATACGGATGAGGGTGGGAGGTATTAAAATCCCACACCACCATTTTTGCCATGTATGTATATCAGGGTGGAGTGAGGAAAAATGTCCATAATCCATTTTCATAAAATTTTAACGTTGTTTATTGTGAGTTGAAATAGTCCAAACCGATCATTCGAAGGGGAGTTAGAAGTCATCAAAATAATTATATTTTCAAAGAAAATCACATACAATTTATTAATGTAGGTAGCATTGCTTCAGGGAAAATATTACACGTATAGTTTTTTCAAAGTGTAAATTGTTAATTTTTGTAATTTCTAATTCGAAAATAAAATGTTCTACATTGTATGTTGCATTCTTCATATTTACTTATTTCTCCATCCGAGTCCAAGTCTAAAACAATTTTTTTGAACATGGAAAGCAAACTTCATAAATGATAAAATTTATTTATTAGAATTCAAAAATATATAAATAAGACGAAAAGAAAAAAAACTTTAAAATAAATAATATACAACACGCGTAATATTGCATTCTCAAAACACGAATACAAAATAAGTCATAAATATAAAAACGTTCGAACGTGATGTACAGAAAAAAAATTTATAGTTAATAATTGACACGTTGCTATTTACAAAGGGATAAAAATCACAACATAACAATAGTGACAAAAATTTTTTGAAATGTTACACTCATGCTGAGATATACAAACAATTCTTGATAAAAAAAAGTACACGCAATTTAGTCCCAATATCGTTATATAAAAAAAAAAATTAATAAAAATGGAAAAATGACATTATCAAAAAAAAGTAAATAAATAAAAACGATACAACTTACAATTAATTGGGAGAAAAACGAATGTAAACATAAAAAGTTATTAATTGCACTTCATACAACAAAAAAATTATATAAAATAAATACAGAATGGCAATTTAAAATATTTGGAATGCGCTTATTTCGTAAAATATTTTTCAAGACTCGATATAATCAAATAAATAACATTTTGATACGTTTTTCAAAAAATAAACAAAAAGTCAAACCAATGGATATAGTTGCCAAAAAATGAAATACTTTAAAAAATAATACTTTGTATCGATTAACACATATGTTACGATAATATAATATAGGAAAATAAATAGATACTTCCCGTTTTAAATGCTAATTTCTGCGATATTATATAATTTAAAAATAGGGTAAATTCATTTTGCGCGTAAAGGGTTTGAAATTTAATATCGTTCGATTAACTATCTTCAAAACAGTAAGAAAAAAGGTCTAATGAATTTTTAGATCTTTTCGTTTGTAATCGAGCTCGAATTAAAAACCCGATACGACAGTAATTTCAAACCTTGGAATAAATTAAACAGGCACGTTAGAAGCTACTTACATTGTAAATTAAAATAAATAGTTCCCAACCCGCGATCAAAATAAATAATACGTTACATTTAAACTTTAATAATACTGAACAAATTTTTCACGAAAATAGGTCAACAAAAAATTTCCACTTTTTATTCGAGCGAATAAAAAAAATCACATCGTACAACAGGCTTTCTACATCCATGAAAAACCCACTGCTCGAGATAAACTCATCGAATTCGACTGTATACAGATTTAGTCAATTATACACGTGAATCAATCACACTCGACTCGCTGTCACAGTTTCATATCGATTTGCACGATACACAGATACAACGTTCTTGACCGTAGTTTATATCAGCTCGAAGTCGTTATTTGAATATATCCGGTGAACATTCGCCGTCCATGTCTTCGGAATCTCGCGACAACGATCTCAACACATCTTTCGATAGAGATGCTATTTTACGTTCTGTAACATGAAGTCAATCGTTAAGTACGTCGAATTTGTCAAATTTCCATACGGTACAGCGTAGTAAAGTCTTTAATCCGGAAATAATTGCCAGTAAACTGCTTTCCGAAATATATGTACGTAATGATTAAAAAAACATCATACTGAAACTTATCCTCGTTTGGAAATAGGACTAACGCCAAGGAGTGCGTAAACTGCAAGGAGAGTATTATAGGCTGTAATAGCTATCGTTTTCAAGTTAAGACCTCAACTAAAAAGATGCAACATTGTATACTAACCGAGTTAAAATCTCAACGTAAACAGTAAGGTTAAGGTGACGAAAACTCTCGATTACAAGTTTTACACTAAGCTAAATCCTTTCGAAAAGTAATAAACTACTTCTTTTAGAATCGAAAATGGTAAATGCTGTTGCTTTCTAAGGCACGCATTTATATGAAAAAAACATTATACTATAAATATTACGAGGTTGAAAATGAAAATAATATCGCTGAAAATGCGTCAGTTAGAAGTTTAATGGGAATATCATACGCGTTGCGGTGTGTACAGCGTTTCGTGAAACATGATGGTACAGTTTGCTACTCGCACATAAAGTGATGTGCAACACAGTACATATAGTAGTAGCGGAACTTGATCAAGTATCGCTTCTCGGCCTCTTGGCTAAGATCAAAGTGTAGTATCTGTTCTTATCAGCTTAACTTCTGATACATCTCCCATTGGGAGATAAAGATGTTAAACTTATTTTTGAACCTAGGCGGAGAGATGGGGCTTGCTTCACCTCTGCCACGGGTCGACCCGGTATTGCATTACTTCCGGGAACGGCCCAAACAACCAAATCACACATTCTAACAATAACTCTAAACGAACATTTAGAAATACGAATTCCAAGATTGGAAACTCTATAGTAACATACTCAACGCGGAGAACATAGAATTATATGTGTTATCAGACATTAATACCACAGTAACAGCAGACATCTCAAAACATTCGGTTAATAACCCAATATAACTTTAAAAAAAACCGTTAATCGAATATTCAATGTTTTCAAGATAAACATCGGACACTATGCCGTCAAACACTTTCACACGTATAACATAGGGTCCTATGATCTTGTTTCCCTAGTTAAATGGCACTTGTTATGATTGACACTATAGTGCGGTCCACGAAACTAGACCCTCCTGATAAGCACTTTGTTGCCATATCTATTATTAATAATTATGGAAATAAAAATATGGTAGCCATCTGTTTTTTGGTTGAAAAAAATGTAGTTATTTAAGAAAGTGCGAAATTGTTCTCTTTTTTACCCAACATACGATTATTAAAATGAATGATGAGCGAACCTCTGATGCGAATCACAATTCGATTTGATAAAATATCTGGTTAATTTTAAGAGATTTGGCAACGTCTTTCTTATGAACGCGAAAATTTTGTTTTTTGTGTATAAACATAAGGGTCTAGTTTCGTGGACCGCACCAGAGTTGGGCATCACTCTGAGCGCGCTCGGAATGCGCTCTTTGAAGAGCGAAAAAGAGCGGAATAATAAATCGCTCGCGAACAAACGAATGAGTCCCCCATTCTTCAGATTCTTCGTTCTCTTTCTCCAGTAATGAGAAAAATGACGTAAAATGATAAATAGGGATCTAAATAGGTAATATGTACTCGCTCATGATTGGTTGAAGTGATAAGCAAAAAAAACCTAAAGAATTCGCTCAGAATTTCACTCAGAATGCTGAAGAATGAACTCTTCTCCACTCCGAGCGGAAAGTGAGCGGAACGTCTCGTTCTTTCGCTCTTGAGCCACTCTGCCCAACTCTGGACCGCACTATAGATAGTGATTCTGCAAATGAGTAAATCTTTGAGTATTAATATAGTAATATGGAAAGATAAAAGCCATACTCTTAGCATTACGCATCAAGGGACCTGATAGAGGGCGCTATATCAGATGCGAATTGTACACTTGATGTGCACCAACATGGCACCAACGTCCCTTTACTAAAGGTCGGACGGAAACGAAACGTGCTGATTGGTGCTCATTCAACATTCCTCTTTCGCCGCTAATCTCTGACGTCACGCAGCAAACCTGAAAACCCGTCGCAATGTACAATCTTACGCGTACTGCCAAGTAAGTGCACAATTCATAGTTGGCGCTGCGCTATCTATCAAAACCCTGATGGAACTACACTTTTATCTCTCCATATTACTATATTAATACTCAAAGGAGTAAATTAAACAAACAATGTAAGCAGCCATGCCGCATCACTGGAGCTGAATTTTTAAGGGATGATTAAATTTACAGGTAATTTTGTCGAGTGAACTTCTCAACAACACAAGCCACATCCATTACCCAGTCCAAAACCCAAACTTATTCCTCCAAATAACATAAAAAGTTTCATTCGAAATACGTAATACCATGTAGTAATCTTTTTGCCTACCATACAAAAAAAAACCTGTAATTTTCAAATTTCAACGGTTTGAGGCTTCTCGAGCTCAATGTTCCGAAGCGGCGTAAGAACTATATTACAAAAAATTAAAATATCCAAGTTTTCAGCACTTTGGTAAAATAATGAAGTTTTGAAAATACTACCGATCAATTTTAAAATTGAAATTTCCACCTACGTCATTCGAGATATTAAGCGATTTCAAAAACGTTCACAAATGCCATTTTTAGGTCATTCAACAATTTTTAAACATTCAAAGAAGATTGTTTATATCAACACTCATTTTCAGTCATACAAGATGGAAACACGAAACGTTTCAACACGACGATCGAATTTTTTCATTTCAAAATATTCCCAACATCTTACATTTTCTAGAATGCGGAGCAAAATAATGATTTTTTGCTTCTAAATCAATACTCCGAGAATTTATTAAAAATATGAGCAAGTAAAATTTTGCCAGGAAACAGTATGTAACAAAAAATAATCAGGCACGAATAAGTCATTTAAAATCCAACCTTCAACGGACAGGCTATTAATGAGTCAATTCCAACTTCTTTTCCCTTCCAAGCATAATTTTTAGTGATAAGTAATTAATTTATTTGGTAAGAAATCCTCGTAGAATAAATTTTCATTGCATTACTTTTTCGAATAAAAGCTTCTCAAATGAGACAGAAGTTGAAAACCACTTTTCAGGAGATATCAGATCTTCTCCTCGGGATTACCTCCACACCTAGAGGAAGGGAGAAATTTCAGTATGATGTTTTCGAGATCATTACTTACACATAATTCAAATATCTGTTACTTGGCAATTATTACGAGGGTTCGACTGTTTCCCAAATATAACAATACAACAGCACAGTCTTACACAACAACAACCTAGAATAATAACACTTACCTTCTTCTTGTTTCAATTTTTCTATTTCATCTCTACTCAAAAACGTGAATACTCTATCTAAATACAGGAAAAAAAAAAGTTAAGCTATGAGAAAAAGCGAAAAATAAAAATCAACTAATAAGTGACGTATGCGAAGCGTCAATACGTGTTTTCTTTCATCGAAAAAAAAAAAAAAGTAATCTAATAAAAATCGTTTATCAATATACCTGGTTTCGGCGAAGATTCGCAATGATCTTTCATTGCTTTCTCAAACAATTTTTTTTTATCACCAACAGATAATTTGGCACCATTCATTTCACTGTTATTAACAGGAGCCACCTTAATGATTAAAAAACGTATAAATTAGGGTAATCATACGCTCGAGCACAGAACATTAAATATCATAATCGTTAACAGGATAACGAACGTTCGATAACTGAGTAACCTCAATTAAACCGAGTTCGTATCGTGACATATGGCGAAATTATCATTTCGCTCGAATACAGAATTAGAAGAAATAATATTCGCATTATGATGGTAAATTAGCTAAAAGCCGAAAAAAGGGGGAAAAACGTAAACCTCATCAACCAAAATCTATTCACAGCGTTTCACGTTCAAGCTGGCTTCATCGTATTTACAGAATTCCACAGCGTATTCGAAAATCATCTACCACTACCAGCTGATAAGTAAAACGCCATAACTAAATCTAAGCTAAAATAAAAGCGCGCGTTATCGTACAGTTATGGTTACATGCACCAACCTCTTGTTTAGGCATCCACGCATTCGGCACATTATCGACATTTACAGGATCGAGCGAATGAACGCAATCGTTAGAACTGTTGCTAACATCGGACAAAGGACGAGTATTATGGAAAACGTCTAGCCAATTAGGCGTCACAGGAGGAGTATTAGGATAAGTGGAAAAATTAACGGGTGGCGGTGGTTGCTGGGGTATCCCCATTCCGTTCAGATACTCCGGTTCTTTATCATTAACGTAACACGGTACAGCCATATATTTACCGGCCGGAGCTGCGAAACTGCTCATCGGTACGTAATTCCATGAGTTCGGAGGAGCGTACATCACTGGCGTCATATAATGGACGTTCGGTGGCACGTGGTAAAAAGCGTATGGGTTATGTTGCGGCATTCCATACGGTGGTCTGTTATTTTCGTGCATTTTCCCCAAATCCGGAGACGGACTGGAGGACGATGAGGTCGAAGATACGTGAGTTAAATATGGATACGACACGGTGGGTGCTTGAGTCGTCGACGTTTGTAGGATAGCACGTTGCGGCACAGCTTCTGGGGTAATCTTGAATACGTTGGTTTTCACGCTCAGAGGTGGCGAACACGATCGAGCGGTTATTTCCGGCGAGCTTACATCCGTAAAAGATGGATGACTCGAGCCCCAACACGATGGTAGGGTTTCACTCGAAGAGAAATCCGATTTCGTCGATTCGTCTTCGGTGGAAATACTCTTCTTCAAAATAGATCTCACTGGTAGGGCTTTTTTCGGCGACCTATCTTCTGCTATATTTTCTCGTGAATTTGTCGGTGTCGAGGGTTTCGCAGGAGACGATTCGACTTCACTTTTTGCCCATTTTTGAGTCATCTCAGGTGACCGGTAGTCTGTGCTCGCGTTCTTCTTCAAACTGGTTTTCACAGGCGACGAATCGACTTCATCTCTTCCCCATTTCCGGGTCAATTCTGGTGACTGGTCTGTGCTCACGTTCTTCTTCAAAATGGATTTCATAAATTCCGATTTCTTCGAAGACATTTCTTCCTGAACGATGTTCTCCAACGAGCCTTTACTAGTGGATTTTTTTTTCGACGAAATTTCCTCGGACATAAATTCGCTGCTACTGACACGTGATTTCGAGTTTTTCGAATCCGACAGAAATTCGGTAGAAGCGTACTTGGACTTGGAGATTCTCCATGCTAGAAAGGTTGCTTTTGAAATTCCTGTACCCAGTGTCTGGGCTCTTATGACCACCATCTCGTAAAATATCCTCCTGAGAGCCTCTCGGAGTGGAGGTCTTACTCGCGGGTATTTTTTCGCTCTCACTTCGCTACCTTTGACTCTCTGCTTGAGTCCTTTTGAATCAGTGACCACCTTTTCGTATTCGTTTTTCGAAATGCACACAGGTTCGTTGGAATCTTCGTACATATACCTTACTTCGGTATTCTTAGATTCGCTTTCCAAACCGTTTTTGTTTTCTTTAGTGATCTCATCGGACTCTTCGATCATTTCGGCAGCTTCGTTGTAGAAATTTTACGCACTTTGTCGATCTTACTGCGATACTCTTCGGTGACATTGGACGAGTCGGCGTCCGATAATAATTCTTTGGCTAACAGATCGTACACTTGTTCGAATTTCTTCATTTTTTCCGATTCGTCGAGCGATGCGAAATCGTCTAATATTTTCTTCGCCGAAATATACTTCTCTTTGGTCATACGAACGATGCCGGATTTTCTGAACGTCTCGACGACTTCTTTTTTGTTCTGACATTTCTCTAATTTTTCGTCAACTATTTTATGTTCTTCGTTACCTCTGGCAGATAGATATTCGCTGGACGCTGCTTTAGCTTTTTGAGCAGCTGTGCTCGAATCTAAAGGTTCGTCGTCGATTAATTTTTCGTACGAGAAGGTTCTGTTTTTCATTGTGTTTTTTGATTTCGGAACACTGATCGTATTTCTTCACCACTCGAATGCTGGCGTTCAGATTAAAATCTGAGATATCGTCTTTCCGCGGGCTCGATGTTTTCGCATCGACTTTATCACGATTATCGGATTTTTCGTACGATTTACTAGAATATTCGGTTCTCATCTTACTTCCACCTCCGTCTTGGCGTATTTCTTCGGTGACCTCGACGCATTCAGAACGTTCTGCTGTTGGATCATCTACAGAGCTGGAATGCTTCGATGATGCTTCTTCGCTGATGTCTCGGGTCCATTTCGGTGCCTCGTGGATATCAGCGTTTACCTTGTGTTCGACGAAAACCGAATCTTCGTCGGAATCCACGTCTCGGATTTTCTGCGCGGGTACAGCGTCGATATCGGTTTCCGAAAATCTCGAATCCTTTGGCATACTCCAAGTACTCTTCGTCTTTCCCACGTGATCAGTACCCGAGCTTCCGTCAGCCGGTGGACTCCTCGCGCGTTCTTCGAATTGATGTTCTGTATAATAATTATCTTTATAATCTGGCATTTTCAACGTCGTATGCATACGACTGATATCAGTCTGCGATCCGGAACTGCTGTAAGATTTCTCAACACTTTGTCGCGGCGAAATATCGTCCGCTTGCACCAAGAACTCGTAATCAACTGGTATATTAGAAGCGGTACTTCGATCGCTGAGTTTAGCTTTACTTTGACCTTGGATATCGAATACCTTCGGTATACTCTGGGCGGTTAATTCTTTCGTTAATTTCTTATCGACTCGTTTCGGTTTAGGCGAATCGACCGCTATCTTTTTCTTCCTAAGGTCATCGTCGTGTCTACGAGGTGCTGTCGCCGGTTCATCTTCGATACGAAACCGTACGCTTTTATTTTTCGGTAACGTTGCGCTATCCGCATTACTCGTAGGTTTGGATTTTTTCGGCAACGTGTTGTAGGAAAGTGACAAACCTCCGTCGCCGGTCGCCACGAACCCGTTAGCTTTTTTATCGTGTTTGATTATAGGGGTAGGATGGGCGCGCGAATCATCTTTACATGATTCGCTCGAGTGTTTGGATAAATAAACGGAATCGGTTCGAGGAGACGACGGAGAGGAGATACGGGCGGATCCGTGCGATTCGTGAGACGCATTTGTCGTTCTATATACAGAACCGCTCTAAAAATCGCATTTCAAGCATGCAAAACAAACAAATGAAATTATATATAGAAAACAACATGCGGTTATATGTATTATAAGTTTTTTTTTTTTGGCTTCTTAATTAATTTGACCAACTTACCTGAACAGGTAAATGGGAAATTTACAGTGGGTTAGTTTAAAGGTTAGAAGGGTTTATAGCTTTGTCCCTTTAGTATGGTCATAGCTTTGGTATATTTTTGAACTCGAACAAATGCGTATCACAATATCAAATTTTCAACGCAAGACGGATCGATTGATAAATTCTTACGTTAGAACGTTCGTTTTCCGTTCCGTACCATCACCACCTCCACCACCATCGCGTCGTGACCTCATCACCGATCACTCGGTCATTTCAAATTTAATGATGTAAACGAAAGAGTCAGAAAAAATAGACTTTGTGAACATTTTTTTACGAACTACTCCAAAAGTAGCAAAAACTTGAACATACTAAAAAGACAAGCTTCGATGATTATTAAAAAAAAAAAAAAAAAAAAAAAAAACAATAAAAATACGACTCCATTAAAATATCAATTAAAGTTGTAACACATTAGAGCAAAAGCTTGTTTTTTCTCCTATAAAATAAATTTCTACGAAATTAAAAAAGGAAAAGTTCCAAAAGAAATTCTCCGCTATCTCTAAAATTTACTCGTTATAAATCTAATAATAAAATTAAATATCTATGAAAAAAAAGCATGAAATATTCGGCCAATACGAGATAGTTATTCGAAGAATCAAGAAAAATTTCATCATACAGAAAATCCAAGAATAAAAAATTACATGCAATGGGTTCAATGAGGGGGGAAAATGGTGATACATTCAAAGAGTAAGCAACTCACATTTTCAGCTTGAGGTTCTAAGGTGTGCTTGCTCATTACGATGGTAGTGGTTTTTAAATTATCGCCGGATTTCGGACCGCCTGGTGACTTGGGCTTGTTTCCATTATCATTATCACCGGTAGCTAATAATTCGGCGGCTCTAACTACGTCTAGTACCTGTAAATTAATTCATTTTAACAACATTTTCTAATGAAAAATCAACTTTTTTGATTAAGTTTTCCACCAACACACCAACTGGAAGTCTCATTTCTTCTCATAGTGATGTTGTGTGAATGATGAAGTCGAATAAAGTTTATGAAAATCAAGTCATTGAGCAAAGGCGATAGAATTCTGTATGAAGCGAATATTACTCTTCACGATCAAAAGAAGTTTGCGTATGAAGGACGTAATATATCTTCACGGAACGGAATCAAGGTGTTATAAAAATAAAAAAATTTTCAAATTGTACGAAAGGAGTATTTTTCCATATGACCTTATTCCTTGCATTTTTTGGAACATAACTCATTTCATATAAATGTTTTTCAATTCACTCAAAAAATATTTCTACCAAAAAATCACTACAATTTTTGGTGAAAAAATGGACATTCATTGAAATTTAATACAAAAAATCATATCACAGACAATATTCACGATATAAAAGGTAGTTGAAAACTTTAGCCTATCTATAAAATTGAACGAGTTACAGCCAGTTGAATATTTCACGTACCATTATCCCTTCAATTTTTAAGGTAGGCAAAAGTTTTAAACGATTTCCCTCTATATGCGTATTCACTGCTATACATATGATTCGGTAAAAGCTTTCAAAAATGTTAATTTTTTCACAAAAATTCCAACGTCGCCACATTCTTCAGAAGAAAAACATATTGAGTATATTTCAAAAATTCTATATGAAATGAGTCTCAATCTGCAAAATTTGAAAATGCTCAAATTTTTTGAACACCTTAGTTCCTTTCACGAAGAAATAAAAATTTTTTATGCACAAACATTACGGTGTCCCTGAGTCCTGAGGAGTAATATCCTTGACGCAGAATGTCTTCTCATCTGCTCGAAAACTTAATATCCACGAACTTGTATGACGTCATTATTCACACAGAATCACCTAACGGAAAAGGTAAGGGGTTTAGTGGATGTGTTCATTTCGTGGCAATGCTGACGAAATATACGGTTAAGTCGAATTAGTTCTTCATTGTATCTGTACCAGGTTTCGACATAATTTATTTTCTAATTGAATATTGGGCACACAACATTGCATACGCGTTCGTCTGCTAAACTGACAATTTTTGGTGGGTTTTCCCACAATAATTAGAATGAAAAAAATAAAAATAAAAAACAGATAATTTTTTTTGAATTATATTTTTTTTATTACTTTTCATTTATTTATTAAAATAAAATTTAAATTATTAAGAAATATATATATTTCTTTTAGTGTTGTTTTGAAATCTCAAAATTATTTAAAAACTGAAAAAAATATCAGTTTTCAATTTTCCTGCAATTTTTTACTTATACGAGTATCGTTATCTCTACATTTGTGTAGAATTTTTTGTAAAATGGCTAAGATCATCTTTTATTACAGATCTTCATTCTCCATGAAACAAAATCAAAGATGAATTTATATCGTAAAAAAAAATATTTAAAAAAATTGTAATTAGAAAATATTCGAAAAAAAAACATTTTCAAAAAAAAAATGGTATTATTCTAAAGAAAGATCAAAACCGCGAAAAAATACATGCAAAAACCCTATAAATATTCGGCAAAGGACAACACTGATTTCTTCGGTTGTTCCACTTAAAATGTAAATCATAATTCTTGGCAAATATTTTTTTAAATTAGTTGAGAAATTCACAAATAAAAAATAAGTGAAAGATTGAACACATTTTGCTACTTTATAAAATAAAAAAAATCTGAAAAACTGTAATTTCAAATTTCATTTGAGTACCATAAGAACAATTTACATAATCTTCACAGAGTTTAATTGCACTAAAAAAATTTCCTAACACGTAACAAATATTTTTGAAAAAATTTCAAAATTTACAATGACTGTAAACATTTTTCTTACTTTTTCTTTCGTCGATTTCTCGCGTATTTCATCCAATTCCATATTCTCTTTCAGCTCTTTTTCTTCGCTCTCCCACTCGACCAATTCTTGATTCATTTCCTGTTCCTAAAACCGAACCAGAAATCAGTTAATTTCTTTCCTATAATATATTCATCAATATCTTCGTAAATCTCACTTTTCTTATAGTTTCTAAATCGTCGTCTTCTTTATCTAAACTAGAAACGCTTTGCGAAACGGATTTGTTTTCTCTAGTTAATTTACCTTCGGTAATGAGTCGTTCGACTTCGGCACGATCGTATCCTAAAATTAATAAATATTAGAAAACTCGACTCATAAATTCTAATCCCTTTAGTCTGGCATTCACCTTTACAAACGCAGAGACGGATTTGTTGGCCGGTATTACGCAAAGCGTTCACAGCTTCTTGGTGAGTAGCGCCTAATAACGACGTTCCGTTCACTTCTAATATTCGCATACCCACCTGTAACCGATAAATAAATTATTAAGAAATTCGCCAGGGAAAGCGAATAATTTTCAACGTAAATGAACTTTACCTTAAGACGACCATCACGTTTGGCAGCACCTCCGGAATTAATTTTAGATATAAACACACCCTCGTCGTATTTATTTAGAGGATTACCTCGGTGCCCGCGTAAACCACCTTTAATATGCATACCGAGTCTTTCACCGGGCTCTCTTACAATAGTTAACTCCTATAAAAAAAAATAATAATTTTTATCCATCCCTAAAACACATTTTTTTTTTACTTTTTAATTATTCCTTACTTCAAATCCTTCGGGTAAGGGATCGTGTTGAATTTTCAACGTAATTTCATCGGCGGGTTTCAACAAAGCCATCACAGCTTCTTGATGGGTATAAGATACGATATCTTCTCCATTAACACTCAATATTCTATCGCCCATACGCAGCTTACCAGATTTAGCAGCAATACCACCAGGTACAATCTACAACCACGAATTCAATTTTATTTCAAATTTATTCCAACATTACATACGAGTCGATTAAAAATTATCTTACGTGCGAAATAAATATGCCCGGATGATCGGCGCCGAATGGAATACACGAATGATCGGTACCTCCGATAATACTAAATCCTAACGATCCGCCGGCTTTTACTAAAACAACATCCTACCGACAGAAAAGCATCATATTACATGTAATTTCAATCGTACATATCAACAATTTCTTCGACCTTCATTTTCAATTTAAAAAAAAAAATCCCTATCCTCTCATGACTACAAAGACCAACGCCGCATCGAGTGAATGTTGTGTTCAGTGCATCTACCGCATGCTGCTAATTTATTTACATTTCAATTCGGGCTTAACGAATAAGACCGGGGTAAAGAGTACGGTTATACTTCGCCAATTTCAAATTAATAATCCGAAGATAATTAATGGAAATTAAACAAGCGAAACGCAAAAAATTACGTAAAAACATTGACACGCAGACATAAATAAAATAACAACAAAAAAAAATTCAACATTTATTACGTATACCAACGACAAACCGTAGGTTACTGAAATAAAAGCCGAAAATCAAAATAAACTAATGCACCAATCACTAATTTATAATTCAAACTTTGATTTTTCTTTCTCTTTTCATACGTACCTGCTACATTGGTATTCGATACTAGTATATGGCATCGTGTACTTAGCATTCGTCGACATACTAATTGCAAGCTTAAAAATAGCCAAGGCGACACACCTAAGCCTTTCTTCTATACATGGAAGAAATTGCTTCTTATCGTTTCGAAAAAACCATTACATTAATCGAATCGTAAAACTGCATGCATTGCGGATGCATTATGAATATAGCTGCAAACATGATTTCATACTTTCGGCTACTAAAATGATGAGTCATTGCGTGACTTCATAATAATTGCCATAAGATATCGTGTGCCCATAGCAGACGCTACGTAATAATATTTCACGCTTCTAACACAAAATATACATTCCCATTTCCACAACCAAATAACATACGAGTACATAAAACAACGAAATGGATTATAGAATATTCGGATAGTATACGAAGAGTGAATACAAGAGACATAATTTTACATATTTTTCGAAAACTGGAATGAACTAGTTAACAATAGGTTCCAGATGAGTTTGAGAAGACGTCGAAAAAATTTCATACGAATTTAATGGGAACTTCTTACATATTGTGTAGGGAGTACCAAGAATTCAAAATTGAATAGAAATGTTGCAATAATCAATTCTCGATCAATTAGTTTCTTGTTTCATGGTTTTGCAATATGCACTGTATTTTTTTAAAATCACACTTTAAAAATATGAGCAACTTTTTTTTTGATTTAGAAGGATCTAAACTTGAAATACAATATAATGATATTTAGGTAAAGCTTTCAGTTTTTCGAGATGCAACATATAAAATATGATCAGCGCCGGTTTTAGGATCGCTGCTTGAGGGGAGGGGGGTTTCAGTTCCATAAAGTTAAGTGGAAAAGATTGTACGTTATTTAAATTACCAAAAAGTTTATTTAAACGCCTAAAAAAAAAAATAAAAAAAAAGCTCTTGGAGGGTTTAGACACCCCCCCCCCATTGAAAGCGGCTATGAATATGATTAATTTTTACTTTTCAAGGTTTCCAAACAATTATGTTCATGATGCTAAAAATTATTGAAATACTTGATTCATGTCATTCAATATACAGAATGTACAGTACTTTGGGCACCTCTAAATGGTAAAAATAAAACTCAAGTTATCCACTGAGGATTTGAAAGGTTACAATCAAACCCATGTCCATGCATTCAACATACAAATAATAAAAAAAAAAAAAGCTTGAAAAAAAGAAAAACATTTATGAGGATATGGAAAAAAATGGAATTAAATTAACAGAAAAATATAAGTGAAGGTTCTGTGGGAGGGAGATAACCTTGAATTTTTCTCCTCAAAATGTTACACTGAAAAAGTGAATTCATTACTATAAAAAAGCCAAAGTGTCCAATTTATAGAGTCAAACTGAGGAGTGCTAATAAGGCATCAATTTTTTCAAAATAATTAAATACTTTTTTCAGCGTTCTTTCTCGAGGATAAAAATTCAAACTGGTTTTCTACCAAACAAAAAAAAAAAAAAAGTAAAATTGGAACATGAACAAATAATAATATCGTGGAACCCCGAATTAAAAAAAAATGTGTTCAAAAAAGTTATTGAACAATTAAATGTGAATTTTCGATAAAAAACCTGCGTACCTAAAAATCACATTTTAATCATAAAATGAAGAAACAAAAAATAAAAATTCGCTGATTTAAAAAGAATTTTCAAAAATGTTGGACTACATATTTTTGGGTAAAAAAAAAATGTAATTTTTTAGGAAGGAGAAAATCACACAAGCGCCTTCCTATTCAACTTCAGCGTAATTACGTAATTAATTAATGTAATTTTTTATTTAAAGTGCACAACACTACATTCCACTCCTGAATTATTGTTAAAAGAAAGAAAATGAATGTAAAGCTAAAATATAAAAATTATTTCAAAATTTTGAACTCATGAATTAAAAAAAAAAAAAAAAAACAAAAACAAAAAAAAAAATGAACTGGCAAATATTTCTGGAATTATACGTGTGAATGTAATTCTTGTACCAAAAAAGTGAAGTGCTTAAAATTACATTTTATTTGTAACAATAAATAAATAAACAAGAAAAAATTTTGTTTTCAATGTTTAACACTTGAATTACGAAAAAATACGACAAATTCCCACTGAAATTTCAAGATGAAAAAAGTGATCAAATTTTCATTTTTTTGGAGGGTGGGGGGGGGGAGATTACTCAATAATTTGAGTAAATAAGTAAAGTAAAATTGCATCATTATTTTCATTATTTTTCCATTATAAGCAATATAAAAAAATCAATTTTTCTTTGGTTACAGTAAAAATTGGCAAATAAGAAAAATTCTTAATAAAAATATATCTCTTCATTATGTCATTATTTATAATATGTTCCCATAATTTGATTTCAATTTAAAAAAAAAAAAAATTAAAAATTAATTATATGAGTAGTGTGTGAATGGTCAAAATTTTACAAAAACTTGAGTTTTCAATAGCTCAAATTTGATGAATATGGACTCTGCATACGAGTAATTATGGAGACCAAGAACTATGAAGTTACTGCACTCTGAAAATTAAATAAAAAATCAGAGTAGGGGCCAATGTTCACTATACGAACGCTGTGATGTAGTCTCAACTTAGATTGGTTATTTTGAATTTTCCGCTCGATATGGCTGAACCGATCACTGGTTGTTATTTCAGCTACTAATCAGAAATGTGTCTTCTCGATTGTCGCACACCTAGTGATCATTTTTCAACTAATTACATTGCTCTTATGAGAGTACAGTAACACCAATGCCAAAATCTAACCTCATCGTTGATGCTGGAGAAGACAAAGATGCCAAATTCCCAGTCTCGTTAACGAGTGAGGGAGTAAATAATAGAACCTTAAAAATTCAGCTCCAGTAATGTGATACAGCTTTTCAACGTTTCACTCTTCAATTTAATATCGATTTTCGCAAAAATTCGTTTAAAATTAGACATTTTTTCGATACCTATTCCAAGTTATTCACCATTATCGTTCACTACCTTCTTTAATGCTCGAAAAAAATCACTCCATGCTGGCAATTATTTTTTACGCACTTAATACCTATATAGCATAAACTACCTATTCATAAACTCCATGTATTTACATAATCTATAAACTATGCAAGCGAAGCGTCCAAACTACCAATACATAAAATACAGTTTTCAACATGCTCAAGGAATTCATTATACATTAGTGATTGGTGTATAGTTAAAATAGTCACCTACGAGTCTACACCTATAACTTAACGTGCGCATAGAAATAAAATTACGACGCACTCGGCCGAGCTTACGGTGAAACGAACAGAAAGTCGAAGATAGAAGTCTCCTTCAACATATACGAGAGTGAATACCGTATTTACAAACACGATAAATTTTGTTAGTAAACTACAGGAGAACCACTACTAACGATTTATTTCAGTTACACGTACCAACCGAGTCGCACATTCTCGGAATTGAAACGACGAATGTGACGTATACGAATAACCGAAACAAACCTAATATGTAATTCGGGTTACTGGGTTAGTAAAATTTCGTAATATGTGCACTGAAGATTTCCAATAATTTAATGCTCGATTACGAGTATAAACAACCGCATCAGCGTAAGAATAATATCAACACGAAGCTGCGAACACATTAGGCTAACATTATTATAAAACTGCTTACCTCGATTATCACAGGTTGCATTAATTTGTTGTCCGTAATCCTGGTCACTACGGTTTCGGTGAACGTACTCTTTGTAATCGTTTCGGTGACTCTTCCCAAACCGGTCGGCGCTTCTGGCAATACGATGCCATTCAGCAATTTTTTCTCTGGTTTTTTAATGGTTAACGAAACGATTTTGGTCGGCTCGTTTTTATCGCTGGCGTCCGATTCGGTGCCGTTATGGTGAAGAAAATGAGGCGGTATCATTGCCTGAAAATCTTCGTTGGTGATCGGTTTCGAGAACCCCTATGTCGAGCCAATCGTTTCAAAAGGAAATAAGCGCATGCCCATAGTAAAATTTTTTAATGCTTAAAAATCGTCCTCGTTCATTTTTTTTTTTTCGCACGCGAAATAATAAATCTATATCGTATTTATGCGTAAACTATAATCCTAATAATATCTAAATATCGTTTAAACTTGTGCATTAGTTTAATTCTCATTATGTTTGCGTGTCAACGTATTAAAAGAAATGTAAAAAATCAAAAAAAAAAAAATCACATACAACTAAGCTAGAAAAATCATCCGTTTTATTAAACACGAAAATACCCGACGATACGACCGAAAGAAAATAAGTTTCGTTAACAAGCGCAACTATGTATAAAGCGTTTACACGGTAAAACAACACTCTTCTTGGTCTTTATACGAAAACAATATATGAAAAAAAAATCGCCATTAAAAAAAAAGCTAGCCGTCCCTATCACGTACACACCTTTAGATCGAGTTGCGACGTATCGTGAGTTAAATAAGGCTGAAAAGTCGTCGAAATGAATTTTTAACGCCGGTTAAACATAAATAAACCGAGTAGGATATTTTCTTAATGGTCTATAATCGAAGCCCCGTCCACACCAGATCCACGGATCATCGTTGAACGAAGCTTATTGGTGTTAGTGAAGCGGATATTAGGTCTTAAGGTATACCTGTGTTTCCGTTTCGGATAGCGAATTCGTAGCCGACGGATTAGACGACGTCGACGGCGTAAACCTTCTCGGTGCTGGCTTCGGTGGCGACATAGAGTTCGAATTTACCGGTGACGGCGATGTCCTCGTACCAGCGTAGTTCGGACGATTCGCTATATAGCTATTGGCGCTGTACAATCCGCTGTACGGTTTCGGAGCGCCGAAAACTTTCGGAGATTTTTCCGGTCCCGGACTCGGAGTGGCGCTGTTACGTGGATAGGCTACTTCTCGTTCGGCGACGATTCTTACGAATCTTTCTAAACCGGTTAGAATGGATACAGCGGTGTCGTGCGTTGCGCCCGTCATGTCTACGCCGTTTATCTGGTATTGCAAAATATTTCAAATTAAATCTTTCATAGTATATTAGGTTGGGCTTGGGTTCTATTGTCTTGAAACAAAAAATAAAAGAAAAATATAAAAGAAATCTACAGGCTCGATTATACGGTTACTAAAATGGTATTTTACAACTTTCCTCAATGACAATTGATGGAAAAAATTATTAGAAATGAAAAACGTAAGCAGCCGGGCTGCGTTATTGTAGCTGAATTTTCAGTTTGTACATGTTCAGAACAGAGTACTATAATTATAGGCCCTAGCCAAAGGGCGGGAGGAGAGTGTGCGATTACTATCTTTCTCATGAACTCTGATTCAAAAATATTGCAGTGCTGTTAAATCCTATAATTCTTCTATAGCAACAATTGTCGAGCAAATGTATCCTAGAATTTTGGAACTATTTTCTTCGCAACATAAAAATCATAGAATTATTTCACGAAGAGCAACTCAAGTTCTTTTTCTTATGTTTTTCATTTAAAAAAAAAAAAAAAAAAAAAAAAAAGAATGAAAAAAAAAAGAATAATAATGTAAAAAATTAACAACCTTCTCTCCCGCCCCAAACAAAAACAAGATATTATTCTGTCCCATCAAAAAAAATCTGGCTCAAGTCACTGAGATTTCTACAGGTACAAAAGACCTCTTCAACACATTATGAATTTTTAAATCACGATATCATCGTAAAAAATGTTTATCTCTATAAGAAGTGAAAAGGACATTTGACGGAAATTTTGTTTATAAAGACTCTAAATGTTACCTTTGGTGTAAAAACATTCTACTCCAATTTTTGAGCCAACATCTCCCCCCCCCCGCCGAGATATTGAAATTTATAATATGGTTAAAAATAGGCGAATAATATTTCTTCCTTTTTTCCTTTTTTTGCGGGAATTATTTCTACCGCACACAACTCCATTTGGCTGGGAACCGCTTGTGACATTACTTCCAACCAAGTAGGGCCCTTGGTGACCGACTTTTCTTCAGGTGGGTGTGCGCCCCACCCAAACCATCGCTTCATCCCTTTCTTCTAGAACCATACTTCCCGCTGGTGGGTTTCAGTGCCAATTGCTGTCTTCGACCTTATCTGCGCTATGCGCTCTTCTCGAGTGTATGATGATTCCTAACACTAACCCTGCGCCGCATCTTCCCTCCTCTCAGTTGATCAGAATTTTTTTGAGCAATTTTGAGAATTTTGAGCGCTGGCAAAGTTTTGAGTATTTTCAAATAATTGACATATGACCTATGACAATGCGGTAAAATTTCGTCAAAAATTCAAAAATGTCAACAAAATTTGTTTTCAGCGACTACATTCTTTGCCTGTTGGACTACCAAAAATAATAAAAAAAATGATTGAACATGATAAAAAAATTTTTTGAGTTCAACTTTTTAGTCGCAAAATTATTTTCAAATTGAATTATCAATTTTTTAGTATGAAAAAATACAATAATCTTTCATAAAAAATACGTAATTAGAAAAATAATAAACCACGAACACTATCAATAAAAAAATTAAAATTACTACAGTATTTTTAGGTGTTAAATTTATTAAAGAAAAAAAAACTTTTATTATTAATAATATTAAAAAAATATATGTAAATTATATGTTGATAAAAAAATGATAAATTCAATGTTATAAAAATTAAAATAAATAAAATTGCTAAAATAATAAAGAATTAAAATTAAATAAATAAAAATTTTTTCTATATTCTTACTTAAAATTAATAATTTAATTAAAATAATTATTTTGAAAATAATTTTAAAACTAAATTGTTCAATTTTTTTACACAATATTTTTATTCAATTTTTTTTCATTTTTTTTCAATAGTCATATTAATGAAAAATTTGCTTTTTAAGGATTTCAGTAATAAAAAATCAAGGGACGTTAGGATTTTTTTTCAAGTTTTACAACTTTTCATTTTGTTGTGCATCACATTTTTCATAATAATTCAACTAATACCAGGTAGGTTGTAATAGTTTAATTTTTCATTGAAAACTCGGCTGATAATTTCCACTCGTGCCGCCTATACCAGTCGAACGAACAACAGACGAACATTATGTTAATGATTTACACAAAGTCACTCGAACGACGAAGCCATTAAACGTCACAACCACAATAAACAATTAACTGAAAATACCACGCTAGGTTAGAACTTTCAGTAATCTATACCCGGGACGCCTTTCATCCTTATTATTTAACCTTCCACAATAACAAAATTTCCAAATCCAATAAGCCTTATTCTTTATAAACGCAACAATAATTTCAATCGATTTTCCCACTACAACCTTGATAAATAATTCACAATACTCACCGAAAGAATTCGATCGCCGACTTGCAGCTTGCCGTCTTTCTCGGCCACTCCGCCTTCCGTGATTCGTGACACGTAAATACCCTGAATAATGAAACAATACGTGTATTAAAAATTCGCTGTCGATTTTCGAACAACTGGGTCAAATTTTTCACTATTTATACCCACTTCAGAATTGTCTTTGAAAGGAGATCCTTTACCACCTGCTATACTGAACCCGAGTCCATTCTGGTCTCTAATTAGAGTACTATTGATGATCTGCTTTCGGAATTCTAAATCGGTCAACGGTTCGGGAATTTTCTTCGACTGTAAAATAAATAATTCGTCGTATAATGATTATCGTACGACGTATCTATCGATTGGAACATTCCCTAAGGTTTCCTATTTTACAAGGCAAGCATGCAGGCGAAACGTCCATTTTGGGTCGCGATATCGCTACGTAGTACGCATGCAATTACGTAAATCGGCGCGCCTCTAACACTTCTCATCAAAAAGCTGGCTAAGATTCGAAAATCACATCTGTACAGGCTATCATGCGCCTTCCAGGGTGGTGAAAAGCAGACGGGTAAAAATCTCGTATTTACCTTAACACCGTTATTAAAAATGCCGCTCGTACTTTCGAAACCGGATGTAACGGCCGAGTTTTGCGAAAGAGCGCTCGCCGCTCGGCTCGTATTCGAGCTTAAACTAGAACACGCCGAATCGGCGGCAGCGCGAAATGTAGGAGTCGAGGTCGCCGATATCGATGAATCCTGCGTCAAAACATCGCGCTATACTTTCACAAATCCTCGCAGGGTACTTCGCACGCACAAGATGCCGTTTCAACGGTTCACTTCACTTACCCTGTTGAAGCTGCTGTTTCGCGGTATCTCCCGGGCTATATGCATCACCAACGTGGAACCAGCGGAGCGAAGAACTTCTACGGCCGTGTAATGCTCGACGTTCACCAACGAGTGTCCGTTTACAGACAGTACTTTATCTCCGACCTTGAAAAACGACGTGTACCGGTAATTATCAGATATCAGAGCAAACAATAATGATCAAATTTTTTTTTCTACACGTCGCATCGGGCCGCCGGAAGCAGACGTCCACAATTTGTCGGGCTTTAATTTACGCGATCAAAATGGCGTGACATTTTTGTTACAATTTCATTACCGAAGAAGGATTATAATTATTCAACTTTTTTTCTAACGCTGATATCTATGCGATAAGGGGAGAGGAGGAAAGTGATTTTTGTACTTCAACTATCTCTATTTCTTTTCATCAACGTGCAATATATGGCAACATGGTTAAAGGGAAACATCCACAATATTGCTAAACGCATGAACTAAAATTTAAGGAGACCGGATCTTCACCTTCCAATTCTATATTAATATAAGGAATAATTCCCAAAAAATTTTAGCTGAAAATCTTCTACGTAAAGATGGCTTAAAGAAGTAAAAAATCAACAATTAAGCTGGAAAATATCACATGAGCAAAAAATTGTTGAAATTTAATTAGAAGTACATTCAATTTGAATTTCAAAATTGATGAATATGGAAACCAAAGGTCATAAAAAATTTGATCAACGCATACCATACAAGACTTTGGTAGGATCTTCAAAGAATTTTTTCAAAAGTTCAAACCCCCTGCCCCTTCCAAAATACATGGAAAACTGAAACTTTATTTTATGCACATACAAATACAGATTTTCAAAATCACCGATAACTGGAACAAAAATATTAAATTTTTGTCACTTCAATTTTTCAAAATTTTTTCATTTCATTTTTCTTGGAATTTTTGAATAAAAAATTCTGACCCTTCAAACCAAATGCGGTATCTTTCATCGCTTTTCCCACTTGTAGAACCACACACAGAAACCGCAAGACTTTACAGAACTGTAAAAATACCTCGTATGACAAATATTTTCATATAATAATTCTGAGATAACCATATTCTCAATAAAAGTATGATATCGGGAGAGTGAGAGGGGAAGAATATGCGACTATGAAAGATAGATGTGAACAGAAGCCAGAAATATTCTTTGAAAAATTCTCAAATCCGATTGATAAAATAATAATCTTCCCAGATGAAATTCCATGTAAAACCTAACGTCATTTCTTATTAATGAAGAAATGTTCTTTAGCGCGACCTTTAAATACGAATAAAAATAATCAGAAGGGGAGGTATACGTCGAACAATTTGAAACATTATTAAAAACGGCAAGATAACCCACTCCCAAAAAAAATTAAAAATGAAATATTACCAAGTGTTGCCACTAGAGCAGAACAAAAAATGACACAAAAATATGAAAAAGAGAAAACTCATCACTTCTGATTTTGAATCATCACTTTCCAATAATTTCTGACATCAACGAAAAATTCATCATCAATAAGACAGCAGGTAGTCAACACTCGACAGATTTTTTTTTCAAAAACTAATGAGAGTGATCACAATAACTGCTAAATAACTTCAAAATAAAATGACACCTGAATTTTTTTCAGTCTTTAGATGACAAAATGACTTCAACAGGTTAAAAAATTTCATGTGCCTGAATTCATTTTTTTCTAAAATCAAACATTCAGTCACTTTTCAGGTTTCTCATCTTAACTAGCCCCCTTAAAGAGGTCTAATCAATAAGCACGTGTCACTAGCTTTAGTGACTGTACACGGTACTGAAAAACAAAAAAAATTATAAAAATAAAAAATAAAAATTAAAAACATTATTTATACTTTGACTTCATTTGAGGCAATCTAAAAAATTGAGTTGAAGAGCTGAAATTTTTATATCGTCCTTTTGAGGTCATTTAGCAACTATTGTGACCATTCATCTCCACTTCTTGAGAAAAAAAAAAAAAAAAACAAAAAAAAAAAAAAAAACAAAACTGACTTGCCCTACGAGACACCTGGCGAAGAGATTTTGCTTTTAAACTACATTTTTAAAATTCATGGACGGTGGAATATCACTTTTTTCAATTTACTCAATTTCATTCATTCATTCATTCATTCCAACAGAAGAGCATTCATATTTAAAAACTTGAAGCAACACGTTATCTGGTTACGTAACTAATAAGTTACCGTGCTTAACATGGTATTTTGATCAAAAAAAAAAATTTCTTTTTTATTAATTTTTATTTTATTTTTTTGTAGCGAGTGAAATGAGCCAAATATACGAAACTTCGAATTTTTAGAGCATATTTGCGTCTTTTTAGGGGATATTTTCTCTTCACTATGTCGATAATTGAAAAATATAAATGCATATAAATGGACATTTTCGAAGTTTTTAGGGCATAAAAACAACTAACAAACGTATAGAAAGATTGAATTAATTTAAACAAAAAATCAGCTTTCAAAAATACTGTGTGATTTCTCTAAAATGTATTGTTCAAGGTCTTCTACTATTACGGATTTTGGAAATAAATATTATTTAAAATGGTACTAAATTTTTCGTCCAAGATATGAAGCATTTTACAATTCATATGCTTCGTAATTACACGATGAAATCATTTAGAAAATACATTAAAATCCCAAATATCGAAACGAAACTCATAACAAATGATTTCGACAGTAAATAAAATAAATAATAAATAACAAAATTCAACCAACCCTCAAATCAGCCAAATCAGCTGGTCCACCTTCGGTAATCCTCGATATAAAAATACCCTGATCATCTCCTTTGAACGGCGTTGAACCAAGACCTCCGGCTATCGATAATCCTAATCCAGCGGCGGTCCTTTCGATTCGAATTTCGAAATGCTCGTATCCGTTGCCGTCAATTTCGCTATCTAAAGGTAAAAAAGAAAAAAATCAAAAAAAAAATTCTTCACTCTTTGCACCACTATAATCCACAACATACAAGATTTCGGTCTTCCGCGACGATTAAATTTTTGTTTTTTCGCCCTCATGTTAACAAAACGTTGTATTATAAATTACGAAAATGTATTCTTCAAAAAAACCAACGCATTACGACGAAACGCGAACACACGACAACTTCACGTAACGGAAAACATCGACTGTAATCGTAACGTTGCGAAACGCGTTCCTCGTAAACAAAGTACGTATAGAAAGAAAAAAACGCCCGAGCTCGACAGAGAAAGAAAATATAATTTGAGGATTACACGCGCGCCTGATAATGAAATGTGTAAGTGCTGGCGCGTACAACTCACCGGTTAGGTTTTCTTTCAGCGACTCCGGTGGAGTAGGAAAAAACGTTCTCCCACTTTCCGTTCTGTTTATCAACTCCTCTTCGCATTTCTTCCTCAGAGCCTGGTATGTAAACAAGATATAACAATTAATTATCATCAAGGTAGATAATTTTTTTTTTCACAAAACAATACGTTCTAGTATTTTTAATTTTTTTCAATTACGTCGTACTATATTAGTAATCGTAATGGTTCAGCACTTAAAAAAAAAAATTAATTAATACTAACGGCTGCTAATACTGCTTCTTTTTCCTGATCAACTGGCTCCAGCGCTGTTTGCGTGATTCTTTTGTTTTTCAGATGATGAGGAGTATCCCTACGATGCAACTTGCTCGTCTTCATCGTTGGCTCTTTTTCCGACGAGTTCACATCGAATACCACGTGCTTTTCCTGCGTTGAGTAAACGAACGTTCGAATATTATCATTTTCCATTTATTTATTTTTACACGCACTTTATTAGGAGCGAAGTGCGGGGCGACAAGAGGAAATAGATGTCATCATTAGTTACTTACATCGTTATCTCCGTCTTCTATATCACTAGCCGAATCCGAACTTATACCCGGATCGCTGCCAGTAACCGGTGCCTCACTGGTGGTTTTATTCTGTAAAAATAAATTCGCTATGAAAATAATTACGACATTCGAATAATCATTACGCAACCCTTCTGTATTTACAATTACGTCAATAAAGGTATTGTTAAAACGCTCGTTAAACAGCTCTATCGAATCGTTCAATTACCAGAGACGTTGAATTCAACTCCCATCGTCGTTTCAACCACGTAATAGCGTAAGATTCTAAATCCCGGATTAACCTATACGAATATCGTGATGATATTTTCGCCAAAAATATCAAATCTCGTCCGTATATATTTAGCTTTAAACCATCGATCGATATAATCTTCTATTCGAGGAGCAGATTACACGAGCCAATTTTATCGACATTCCGATCTTCGAAAAAATCCGCCACATTTCGGCTATCCGAATCGAACGAAATTCGAGGGAGCGCGTACGTTCATGCCTGATAAGGAAATTCGTGCCAGGACTAATAACGGCTTCGACACGAACGTCCAACGATTACGGAGAATATCGTAAAATAAATCGAAACTCGTAAACGTACGCTTCCAATGTATCATGAGCTCTGTAAGCCTTGAATAAATTCAAATTCACTTGTTCTACGTGTATTATTGTTTGCTTACTATATTAGTACGTTGAATGGAATTTTCGCACCTCTTAAACGCGTCATCCGTTTATTTGAACTTCTTATCGGTTGGCGATGATATAAAAAAATCGTACCAACCCAATGTATTATCAAAAAGCAACGGTACATTTACGGAGTGTCGCGTATGTATTGTCGAATTACGACCGAACGCGTTTCTAAGATTTTTGGAATTCCTTCGTGTCAAGAAGAGAATGATCTTCTGTAGTTGTTATTTGGAGGATGAAAAATACAGTGTTCGAATTTCGAAGAAAAAGCTGGACAGCGGTGAAAGTAGTTGTAAAAAAAAATCGCACAAATATAAGGACAAACTATGACACCCTCGCAATCTGCAAAATTGTAATTTTTAGTTCATTGTTTTAGAAAAAAAAAATATATATATATATATAGTGATCTATGGTCAAAGTGGCATCAGTTTGCACATTCCTCAGAAGTGCATCTAATGTCACATTAACGACACCACAATGGCGAACGGAATGTATAATATCATAGATTTTCTTAGAAACAAATTTTTAAAATGATACCACTTTACCTGTAAACATCAAAAAAATGAGGCTACAACGACCGTAGACCGAAAAAAATTTTTTTGTATGAAAAATAGAATATTAGTGGTAAAGTGGCATCACCCAAATAACCACACCAATGATGTCATGACACAAAGCTGAATCGATGAGCAATGTGATGGTAAAGTGGCATCAAAAAAAAAGATGCCACTTTGTAAAAAAGATGCCACTTTACCTGTAGACGACGAAAAATGATGCCACTTTATCCATAGATAAATCTATATATATATATTATTGCCCAAGTGAGAAACTTCGCATATTATAAATTTAAATACTCAGGTGCTCATATAGTCTAATCTAAAAATTAAAGGAACTACATTCGTAATAAAATTGAAAAGAAAACAAATCATTAAAAATTGAATCACAGTAGCCCCTTCAATTTTGAAAATTGGCTATACGCATACATTAAATTTCTGGTGGTTCTCAACCAGCACTACTATCACCATTTAATAATTCTTTATATATTTTTCGTTTCATCTTACCTTCTATACTTGATACTCAACGCCCCATCCTGCTCTAGTGGGCTAGAGACCAAGTTTTTGGAAAAAATTTATTTTGTTTTTTTTTTTTTGCGGGATAAAATTTCTGAAACGATTAATTTATTTCTGCTAGCCAACGATTTTGGCCCCTTCAATTTCAGTAGTAGGCAAAATTCATACACGAGCTACCTGGTTGGAAATGAAGGGTAAAATAATCGAGTGATTGAATTTTCAAATAA
This sequence comes from Phenacoccus solenopsis, assembly GCA_009761765.1. Classification (NCBI taxonomy): domain Eukaryota; kingdom Metazoa; phylum Arthropoda; class Insecta; order Hemiptera; family Pseudococcidae; genus Phenacoccus; species Phenacoccus solenopsis. The sequence goes on along the minus strand of VFXL01000057.1, from coordinate 6,304 downwards.
TTGATTCTTTATTTTCAACCTTCCCAAATATTTTTTACCTCAAAAACTGACAATTTTTCTACTCCTTCAATTTCAAAGATGGGCAAAACCTGTATGGAATCTTCTTGATGAATAATATTGAGCACTAATTTTTTTTTTTTTTTATGAATTTATTAAAGGTTGCTCAGCAACTAGGGCCATTCGCGAAAACCACTAGTTCGAATTATTTTTACTTTTCAAAAATATTATTTGCCCTTCAGTTTCAACGATGAGCAAAATTTGTACGTAAGTACAATTTTTTCAGTTACGAAATTCAAACAAAAAAGTCACTTTCATGCTTCTTTGCTCCTAAGCACTAAATGATCAAAAATTTATACACTTCGCTGAACTGCGGTACATTCTACACATGCCGAAATGAGTACCGAAAATGCCTACCATCAGCTAATAAATACAACATGAAAGCAAAACGATCGCCATCCCTACGGTACTTGAATTATTAATCTCATTTCCACGAGAACGTGATGTATTTACAGAAGAGCGTTAAATTCGATGATTCGTCGGCGAAAAAGTTTCCCTTCGAAACATTTCGTTCGAAACATGTGTGACGTGTGCGTAGCGTACGTACGTGAAAATTCGCTAAATTAGGAATGTTAAATATTCATCACGTAAAACGATATGGAACGAACTGGAGTCGTTGGAATTTTGAAATCTGAAACTACGACACGCATTTCCCATTTCTTATGACAATTTTGAGAATTTCGTTTTCATGACGTTCTTTTCGGAACCTAGTCGGTTTAAGATGCGCATTGATTTTCAAAAAATTGTATTCGTCCAAAGATTTTTTTTTCTTCGTCGAGAGGGAGATTCGATGAAAAAGTAGCAGGCACTTTACTTTGCGAAAGAATAATCGTGAGGTTTCATTTGTTTATTTATTTATTTTATTTATTTATTTTATTTTTTTATTTCAACTCAATTATGAAATACGATATTTTTTCTTTATTTACATATTTACTCATTAATTTAATGTCATTACTATCATTATTGTTTTTTTCCAATGTAATTTGCTTAATTATTTTGTGTTTCTGTATTATTAAAAAAAAAGTAGTTCGTAAAAATAAATAATTATTTAGGAAATTTTATTTTAAATAATTAAACACACAAAACTTGTCATTTTCAATTTATTTTTCAACAAATTCTCAACGAAGTGCATTTCATCCATTTACTTAAATTTTTTAAGCACTTCGAATTGCCAAAGTAAAAATGTTTTTTAATATTTAACATTGACTTGGAATGGGTAATAACTTCAAGTGATAGAGGAAGAAGGTAGGAAAGGGATCTTTAAGCATTAGATGGGAGACTGATGTTGGTTCATAATATTGCAGAATCAAAGTAGGTATAGGAATTCGTTAAATATTTGGTATAGATACTACTATGAAAATCTGGAATATTCTGACATGAAATATCTACAATATAAAATTTTACTTTTCGAAAAAGTAATTTTTTTTAGATAATATGACATCGCACGGACATGATATTTTATAAAAATATGTACATTCGTTTAATTTTTCTTCGCATCAAATATTAATAGATTAATTTCTCCCTTTTTTCACTAACGAAATTGCAATTCCTAAAAAATTCCTCATGATGTTTGATTCATTACTGTAAAAATTCTTTTGAAACAAAATCGACATTATTCCATTTGAACGACTTCTTTTTCAAATTAAATCCTAAATTCGTTTTCGTCCTTAAAAAAAATACAAAACAAAATAAATTTCCAAAAAATTCCTAATTGACATACTCATTTGACTGAAATTGTTTTTGATATCAAGATATTCATCAAAATTAATTAATAAATCTTGATTTTTTTTTTATCCTTCATAGAAAAAAATACCTAATAAAATCGTATTTTCTAAAAATAATTCTTTGCAATATTTGATTTATTTACTCATTTTTTTCTTTTTTTTTCATTAAATAAATCTTGAATTTTTTTGTCCTCCATCAAATAAATACCAAACAAAAATATATTTCATAAAAAAATTCTTCATGATGCATAATTTGTTTTTTTTTTTTTTTTTTTTTTTTTTTACTCTGGAAATACAAATCGACATTATTTTAATTGATTTTTTTTTTTCAAAAAATGAATCTTGAATTTTAATTGCTCTTCGTAAAATAAATACCTTTTTCAACGACTACCAACACCTAAAATTTAGATTTCTGATAACATAATTTTCGAAAGGTTTTCTTGCGATTCTCGAAAATAAAAAATTCATCACTTTATAAACACCTTCATTATAAATAAGGTAACTTGACAAGCATGACTAAAACCAAAACCAAACTTCACAAATTCAGCAATCTACGCCATAAATCGAAATTCCGAGGTTAACCTTATATTTCTGAGAACACCGACGTTTGAAACTGAAAACATTCCAAAATGCGGTCAGCCTATCATCCAAAAATTTTTCTATAATTTTCTCAGAACGGAATATAGCTTTCTCTAATACAAATCACGACCAAAAATAACGACTCCAAATCGAAGCTAAACAGACGACTCGAAATGCTCGAAATAATCTCTCGTAAGCAAATTACGATAATGAATCGATTAATCAAATTCGCATCATTCTGTACGGCGCGCGAACAACGAAAGTCGAATTAAAATTCCACAGGTGGGCGGGGTTCCAATGATTCACTCCATTAAGCGATCGCACGATGGGTATTTTCGGCGGAGATGACGTAACGAAATCAAAACATTGCCAACGGTATCGAGAGGCGACGTAGTAAAACCAGTTTCGCGTGATAAGCAAATAACATTTGGTCAATTTAGGTTTCAAACGAGTATCGCAAGAGGCATAACGCACCTAAAATAATCTAAAAATAAAATAATATCGAGAAGGAGAAAAAAATTCGTAATTACCGATACTGTATTGGTTTCGCTCTGGAATGGCTCGGAGTACGAGCTTCGTACGCTGGTTGATTCTTTATCGACGGATTTTCTTTCCACTGAGCTGGACGTTGTTGTTATAGTCGTCGTTAATACAACCTGTTGACACGACGGTATGATCACATAATCACTGAATCACATAATCAGATAAACCAACGCTACCGCGAATTAGAGCACTCGATGTACCAGAGTAAAATCTCGACTTACGTTAGCGCGAATACTTACGTACTGTAATCTTGGAAGTTACACCTCGTAGTCGAAGCACAACTCGATATTGTAATCCAGAACGCCGGCTTACGACACGCTAAAACGTCATAAAATATCGGAAGCAAAACACAAAATCAAGGTCACCCATATATCGGCCATAGAAGAACGACAAGGACGTCGATTGTTTTTTCACTTCCACCGTTAGACGAGAATATTTAAATTCCTCCCGCGCGTCCTCAGTCTTCTCGCAAATTCGGAAACAAACACCGTATCGCACAAAAAACCACACGAACGACATAACATCGCGTACATCTCTCATTAGCTTTCTATTATTCGACTCGTTTGGTATTCCCTTCTTGCTGAAGATGAGGCGTGGAGGCGGTAGAACGCGTTTTCGCGTAATATTGCGTATTTAAAAACAAAATTCCATCGAGTGCTCTTCGCACACCTACCATGATAATATACAGGGCTACGGTGAACGTGGTATAGCGAGGAGAAAATTTTCACTGGCAACATAGGGCAGACCGATTTTTTATTATTATTTTGTGTGACATTTGCTTTTCTAAGCTTTCATTTTGAAAATATAGATTGCAATGAATGGACATCTCTTAACCATCCCCATCGCATCCCTGCACGTGCATACTCATCTCCATAGTTTAGACAAATTGAAAAATTTTACATTAAATTTATTATTTTCCAACTATCCCTTGCTTCATTCAGGGGAAGAGGATATGATGCATTGAAAGAAACCCATTAGATTTCGAAGTAATACACATAATAATATTTTACTAGTAAATTTTCTCGTTGTTTTATTCGGAGGGGGGGGAGGGGGAGATTTACATCACTCCTTAAATAGTGAAAATATAAATAAAGTTAATACCATTCACCCAACCAGTAGAAAATTCGATGCTCTATATTTCAACACATCACTCCATTACATACAGAGCAAAAAATGACGATTTCAGCCCCCACCCCCCAATACAACAAGGGCCAGTAACAAAATGATAAATACAAATTGTTGAATATTAAACTCTCTTCATTTTGATATCACACTTCGTTACATTTCATTTCACTGGAAAAATAAAATCGCCCCCTTCCCCTCTTGGAGCAAACGAAAATTATTGTTGTTGAAATTGTTGGAAATTTAATTGTCCTAATGTTAATGTATCAACCTCGTTCACTTATGATTAAATGTAGCCGAGGTGTACGTGAGAAACCAAATTGCATCCCCTTGAATGTAGCTCAAATGGGATCTAAGGAAAACTGCTACTGCACAATTTATTACAAATTGAATGTTTTGCATTTTTCAAGCGAAGTGTTTTTCACGCAGATGTGCCCACAAGCGAGACATTTTCAAATAAGTGCAATTTTTATAATATGAGGAATTTTATGGCTAAGGATGGTAAAAACGTTAATTAATTTTATTTAATTTATTAATAGAATTTCTTTTAAATTTTAATAAAATTTTTAATTAATTTAATTAAAATTTTATCAATATATCAAAATTTAAAAAATTTAATAATCCAAAAATCAATATACCAAAAAATGTAAAAATTTATAAAAATACAACTAAAATTAAAACGGCACCTCAATAACTCAAAAAATATGCACCGTGAGGAAAAAAAGCGTATCACTCAATTTTTTGGAAATTCGATTACATCTATTGTGTTATGAATGGTTTTTACCAATACACAGGAAAAAACTTGCAAACCTTCTGACTTTTGAATTTACCCCCCCCCCCCAATAAAGGCTATGTAAAACTGATTCCTACCAATTGTTCGCAAATTTTATGCTCTTCATTTTCCAATTGAGGTGTTTTCCCCGTAAACGTGCCAACAAGCAAGATACCTTCAAAAAACACCATTTTAGAATCTTTTACATTTTAGAGCCAAGGGCACTCTATTCTTGCTAATAACACAAAAAGTATGAGTCGTACGAAAAAAATTCATGACATTTAATTTGTTGTAAATCCAAGGCCCTTTATTTCTGTATAAAATTCGTTCACCTACGACCAACGGTTGTCGCAATGGAAAAAAGACCACAGCAGGAGCGAAAACATGATTCTACAACATTCAAAAATAAAATTATCTTCCCCTCGAAATGTCGATGACACTCACACTAACTCCGGGACTATACATAGATTTTCAACTTGATTAATTATCACTATGTATCTACCGTCGATGCTCGTTCGAACTTATTCGTAACTGCTTTCTTACATCAACCCATGTGTTGCCTATCTTACAAGTTGCAGGGGAAAAAACAAAGTTGCCAAAATTTCATAATACGAAATTTTTTTATCGAAAAATATGACGGGTTTGATCATGAAGGGGGAGGGGGCTCCTCATAGCTTGAGGGGAGTCACCGCAGCCCCGATAACATGAAAACCATATACTCACGTTTTCGGACGTCGATGCTGTCTCCGAAGTGCTCTCTTTGCCTTTGCCGAACAGCTGCTTGGCTTTCATTTTCAGCTCCTTAGGATGCGGCGTATTCTGTCGCACGAACGGCGTCTGTTAGGTGAAGAAAAGCAGAAAAAAACCCATCATTAAAGACGTCCACCGATGACCACACGTTCACGTATAATTTCGCGGTAACGTTTCAAAACGCAACGCCGGCAATCGTAAACCGAGAAAGGTTAATTGCTTAAGGTCGACGCGACCATTCCAATAAAAATTCATCGCGGCATCGCGTACACGTAACGTCGCGATATATCAAACCCACGTAATACCCTCACAGACGAGTCAACACCGACGTAAACGGTCGAAAATAAAATATTTCTTATTTCATCATCGCCAAAGGACGCTAGGAAGCTGGAAATTATCGTCGTTTATACCGATTCGCCTCGATTTATTCACCGCGAAATCGATTTTACTCGCACCACGTTCCATCCTTCGGCTCGAGCAACGCGACAAGAATTATCCTTCTAGCTAACTGATCCGCCCAACGTTATCCTTAATTTTTTGCTCGTCAATTAACGACCAACATTTCACGCCGCCCCAATTAATTATACGCTTAACGAATGAAAAAGCGTCTGCGAAAATTTTTTTTTTCGGTTCTCTTTATCCTAAATCTTCACGCTTCGTCGAGTCCAATTCCAACGAATCATTTTCGCTATTTAAATCGTCGTCGTCGAAAATCGTCGCGAGACCTTCGTCGTGTCGCACCTAGTACAGAAGCTCG